>OZ024917.1:13419524-13512024 GCA_964017125.1 Flabesymbios commensalis
CCTACACTGTTAAAATTCACATGGGCCTATGGTTATTATTTAAAAATTCAAATCGAAATGAATATTTATTTTGTTTACTTAATTTTTATCCATTTGTGTTTTTTTATAGAAAGTGTACAAAATGCATTTTTGAACTTAAAGGACTATTTTCTCAAAACCTGCATTTTCAGACTACACATTTCGCTGAGTTATATTTTTGAAGCTAAGCACACCAGAGAGTTGTGTGCTATACAGTTTTAAAAGTGTTTCTCAGGATCTGGTTATATGTCCGATATTTAAATCAACGACTTGCGACTCATGTTGCCAGATAGGTTCATATATAATTGCTGATATAAATGGAATAAATATAGTGTAAAACTACCTCAGGAATTCTCACGTTTTCTATACATTTCACTTTACCTTATCTCATTAATTTGAAACATCCACTGTTTCGTCGTGACATGGATTTATTGTTTTTTCTCTCACACCCTGTGGAGTTATGTTTACCATGTGACGTACATCTGTATCAGCTCATATACCATGATGATATGACACTCTTTCTGTAGTTTGATCTAAGTACATCTGTATCAGCCCATATGCCATGATGATATTGCACTCTTTCTGTAGTTTAATCTATGTACATCTGTATCAGCCCATATGCCATGATATATGGCACTCTTTCTGTAGTTTGATCTATGTACACCTGTATCAGCCCATATGCCATGATATATGGCACTCTTTCAGTAGTTTGATCTACGTACACCTGTATCAGCCCATATGCCATGATGATATGGCAGTCTTTCTGTAGTTTGATCTACGTACATCGGTATCATCCCATATGCCATGATATATGGCACTCTTTCTGTAGTTTGATCTACATACATCTATATCAGCCCATATGCCATGATATATGGCACTCTTTCTGTAGTTTGATCTACATACATCTATATCAGCCCATATGCCATGATGATATGGCACTCTTTCTGTAGTTTGATCTACGTACATCTGTATCAGCCCATAGGCCATGATATATGGAGCTCTTTCTGTAGTTTGATCTACGTGCATCGGTATCAGCCCATATGTCATGATGATATGGCACTCTTTCTGTAGTTTGATCTACGTACATCGGTATCAGCCCATATGCCATGATGATATTGCACTCTTTCTGTAGTTTGATCTACGTACATCTGTATCAGCCCATATGCCATGATGATATGGCACTCTTTCTGTAGTTGGATCTACGTACATCGGTATCAGCCCATATGCCATGATGATATGGCACTCTTTCTGTAGTTTGATCTACGTACATCTGTATCAGCCCATATGCCATTATGATATGGCACTATTTCTGTAGTTTGATCTACGTACATCGGTATCAGCCCATATGCCATGATGATATGGCACTCTTTCTGTAGTTTGATCTACGTACATCTGTATCAGCCCATATGCCATGCTATATGGCACTCTTTCTGTAGTTTGATCTACGTACATCGGTATCAGCCCATATAGCATGATATATGGCACTCTTTCTGTAGTTTGATCTACGTACATCTGTATCAGCCCATATGCCATGATGATATTGCACTCTTTCTGTAGTTTGATCTACGTACATCGGTATCAGCCCATATGCCATGATGATATTGCACTCTTTCTGTAGTTTGATCTACGTGCATCGGTATCAGCCCATATGCCATGATATATGGCACTCTTTCTGTAGTTTGATCTACGTACACCTGTATCAGCCCATATGCCATGATGATATTGCACTCTTTCTGTAGTTTGATCTACGTGCATCGGTATCAGCCCATATGCCATGATGATATTGCACTCTTTCTGTAGTTTGATCTATGTACATCTGTATCAGCCCATATGCCATGATGATATGGCACTATTTCTGTACTTTGATCTACAATATATGGCAGTTAGCCCAGTCAATCCTTATGTGACTGATCGTGTTTGAAAATACCATTTTTTTTACTCTTTTAGTGCGGGGATCGACTTTAGTCGTCAGAATCTGACGTCTGTAGACGTCAGATTCTGACGACTAAAGTCTATCCCCGTACTGTAAGATTAAAACTATTTATAATAGTCGTATACCCATAACATAGGTATTAAAATTAATCAGAATGACCTGCATAAGACATTAGTGATGATTTTAAATTGAAAACAACCCTTTAATTCCCATGGTTTACATTAAAAAAATCAGCGCTTCAAGGGTTGAAAATTATGTTGAATTCCCAATGAAATGTGCTATTCGCGTCTATTGCCGTTTTTAACCTTTATATTTGTCCTTCAAACAAAAACAAGGATAAATCAGCATCAAATTTACAGAATTGACACATATCTTTATTCACATTATACAGATATAGGTAATTTGTACCCACTTGAAGTTGTGGATCGCGGTAGCGAGACACAATTTCAAGTGGGTAAAAAATTAGATTCCACAATTTAGCGCTTAAAGGGTTAATATACGTTGTTATTATATCATGTTAAACAATTTATCCAATCATTTTTTTATATTTTGCAAAATTTTTGGAAATTATTTTAACCCTTAAAACGCTGAATTATTTTAGTATAAACCATGAACACTGAAGGGGTTTTTTCAATTTGAAATTACTATAAATGTCGTAGTCAGCTCTTTCTGATTCATTTGAATACCTATGTTATGAGTCTACGACCATTAGAAATATATTTACTTTTACAGCGCCGGGATCGACTTTAGTCGTCAGAATCTGACGTCTACAGACGTCAGATTCTGACGACTAAAGTCGACCCCCGCACTGTAAGGGTTAAGAAAATGTACCACCAGAAACATTTTTATTCGTAGGGTTGTTATGTTCACAAATCTATTCAATATTGTAAAACACAATTAATATGACTTTACGTGATATTGGGAAATCTTGGAACAATACAATAAAAAACAAGCGGTCTTTAAAAAATTATCTGACATAACAGCAGTATCTTCAATATCTGACTTGCATAAAAGTATTTTGACAACTATCTATTTTGTTCAATAAGCTGTTTAAAGCTAATTTTGGCGTGACAAATGTATTGGATATTGAACAATATCAAATGGGAAGGACATATTCTTATATAACAGAATAAGACGTCGATATCAAAGGTTAACTGGAATAGAGTATTACCCTACCAATGATGGCGTAAACCTATTATAAGGGAGAATACAGCAAAGAAGCCTACGTGCTCACACCGTATTTGTCAGACCGTTGCTGTAATTTCCTATATCGCACTCAAATGAACACCGTTTGCATATCATCATTTTCATATAGACCTGGTCATGTTTCCACCCCCGACGCTTGCATCACTTCCGGTTGGGATACTCCAGCAGATTTGCCCGAGTATCCCAACTGGAAGTGATGCGATGGTCTGACGAGCAAGCGGAATAATGGAGGGCGAGACGTTTCTATAATCTGTGATTTGACTTTGAAATCAGTGAGTTAGATAGCGTCATGTTCTCGGATGTTGTCTTATCTTTGGGTGTCATATCCCAGCAAATATGAAACATTGATGCAACGTGCAACGTTGGCTTAATATTTGCCCATCGTCTTCGACGCTGGCCCAACATTAAACCAACATTATGTCAACGTTTCGTGTTAGTTAGGATGTAGATGATAGCGCTTTAAGCACTAAATAAAAAGATAGCTATTTTTAAAACTAGGAAAATTAACTAAGTTAAGTGGGTAATTATGCTAATTTTGCTATTTAATTGAACAAATGTCAATGTAAAAAAATAATAGTTTCTGACTTTATGGACCGTGTGTAGAACATGTTCTTATAAGCCCAGCTGTGCATGCCTAATACATGATGAATGATGAAAATATGGTGCTCGAATACACGTTTATGTTCTTAAATTCAATAATGCTACTGACAGCCATATTTCAGTTTTGAATCTGTGTCCACGCTATATCTCTAAAACAAATAGTATATGTTGTTATAGAGATTACAATGAAGTCACTAGGCTTGAGGACAGAATAGATATGACCATCATAGATATTCATCATGGCTACTGGTGGCCATTTTAGATTGTTCAATGAACAAATCACACTACATATATGGGACTATGTAAAATGAGTTATTATGGGTCAGAAACATTGTACAATGCGAGTGTCACATAGACTTTGTTGTCATTTAATGTGGATGTTTAATGATCACCATGTAACACGTTGACAAAGTCACATATTATACTGTTATTAAATTCCTGAACTAAAATTACTGCATCATTTTTTTTAATGCACGGATCACACAATATTGTAACACAGAAATACCGGAATCGCTGCTGGGAATTCTTCACCATCTACTGAACGTGTTCCAGCAAATACGACACAATGAGCCGGTGCTGGTATAATGTTGGCGCAGCGTCTACGACGCTGAGCCAACATTATTCCAGCACCGGATCAACGTGGGGAACTCCAGCAGCCATTCGTGAGATCCACATGATAAATCTCCAGGCCATCCCAGCACTTGTTATCTTTTTTCTTCCCTCATTTTCCTGGGGTTTTTCCGTCTATGTCACGTGGGTTTGAACAGGCTGATCGATCGTCTGCGCCACACATTATGTTTACGCTGTGAAGAAAAAAGAACATTAAAAGTACTTTCTCTGAATATTCTTCATTAGAGTGGCATTAATCGTTCATCTTCATCAAGAATATTTTCTTTTTGTTGTCCACACGGCTTAACTGTTTAATGTTTTCCCAGCTTAGAGTTAACTTTAAATATGTTTACTCTTTCAGTGCGGGGGTCGACTTTAGAAGTCAAAATCTGATGTCTGTAGACGTCAGATTCTGACGTCTAAAGTCTATCCCCGCGCTGTAAGAGTTAATGGAATATAACGGGACTATGCTGAACATTTGACGTGTGAGGATTCTCATTGATCCACATAATTACTACTCTATAGCCATTGTTTTTTAAAGGTAATATTGATGTACGCATGACACCAGCAGATTTCTTCTCAGATTTTTTAATTTAGCGTTTCTGCGAGCCTTCCAATAATTCAAGCCAACCTAACAATTTTCTGCCATTCCGTCGTTATCGTCACACGTACGCTCGGTCTGTTTGCTGAATATTTAGAATTCCCAGGACACACGTTGCCACTATGCTGGCTCAATGTTGGGCAACAATCTGTGACACTGACCCAACATGGAGCGAGTTCAAAGCACCACACCCAATTGTTGACTAGTGTTGGCCCACCGTCTACGACGTTGGCCCAGCATTGGTCAAACATGTTGGGCCACATAGATGTGTCGTGTTTGACTGGTAAACACGGGGCATTTACCCAAAGCTGTTTCAATATTGGCACACCGTCTTCAACGCTCGCCCAACATTGAAACAGCATTGGGTGAATGCCCCGTGTTTGCTGGGATGGTGTTTACTGGTTTCCACTGCCTGACCCGCCTCTGGCTTTCACTTTGACAATAATGTCCCACACATAAATAACTCAATTATCTCGCTTATGGGACAGGGTAAATAATCGACAATAATCGTGTGGTTATCCCATTGTTAATATCATCCCATTGTCTGCGAGAGGCTCGTCGCACACAGGTTGTACTAGTAAAGAGTTTGGGGAGCACAGCTTATCACTGACATCAATCGGTATGTGGCGCAAATGGCTATGATCTATAGTAAGCCTCGCTATAGCCAGCGCTGTGTATATTGGAGCCGAGGTTTGCAGATCAGTTAGGTTTGTTTCCCAACCCCGTATATTATCGTTGTTGATATTTCAGTGACATATGAACCGTCCTTCTTGAGAGTGTCAATATGGTGGCTGCAACATTGAGCCCTTCACATCCTACACCCGAATATACCCGGGCTAAAACAAAGCAAATAGTGAAACCCTTTAGTTTCACACAAAAATAACCTGGAGCGGGAAAGCTTAACCCTTTAAACCCTCACGATGCATTAAAACATCATTTGTATCTCTGAAGAATGACATAATTTCCCGATTTTTAACGAAATTTTTTAAGAAATTTTTAAAATAATAATAATATATTTTGTTCATTTGCCACCCAATTCAAGTCATCTTCATCCACTACAAGTCGAGAATTGCGACAGCAATTCGCGGCTTGTAGTGGATGAAGATGACAATGTGAAGTCAGGCTTGAAAGGGTTTAATAAGCGAGAGCAAAAGCTTCTCCACCTTACACAGTTGTACCGAGCCCTTTCAAGTCTGACTTGAAGTGGGTGGCAAATGAAAAATATGATATTGTTAATATTAAAATATTTACATGAAAATTTGCATTCCAAAACCCCTAAGTTTTAGGAAATTAAGTCATTCTTCGGAGATGCAAAATGATGCTTTGATGCATTGTAAGGGCTTAACCCTTTAATCGCTAAATTATTCAATCTGAATTGACGCGATCCACAACTTGAAGTGAGTGAAATTAGTCTGATTTGACAAAAGGAGGTAAACTCTTTTCAAATTTTGCTGGTTGATGTCGCATTTTATCTTTAACATATTTAAAATGTGGTATTTATTGTGCTGATAAAAAATAAAAACCTGAATATCTGCGGCACTGGCGGTTAAAGGGTTAAAGGGTTAAAGCCTTACAGGCGGGATTCATTTATAGTGGCCATAACATAGGTACTCAAATGAATCAGAAATAGCTAACTAGGATTTTTTGATGATTTCAAATTGAAAGAAACCTTTTAGTCTCTTGGTGTATATAAAACTATTTCAGCACAACATTCGTCCAATACATAAATAAATCTGAAAATGCCAAAGTGCATGCGTAAATAAAATAAAATGAAAGGAATTGGGCTTCAGGTCACTTCTGTGCACATACAGGCTAAATTGGGCCAGGAGAACCTCTTAACCTTTTCACTACCATACATGACGGAAATTTCCGTCGTCATTCGTCAATGAACGTAACCATAAAATGACACAAATTTTCGTCAAATATATACTACATTTATGTATTTTTCGTCATTTGAAGCTTGAAATTGCGTTAGCAATTCCAGCTTCAAATGACGAAAAATAGAACTCCTACACCAGTATATCTGGATCCTGGCATGCACTTCGGCCTGGAAGTCAAAGGGTTAAGGATGGTGAGATGAGTGAGATGACACGGCCCTCCAGACACAGGATTCGAAATTCAAACCCTGAAGTCTGAGGCCGAGCACGCTACCTCTCGGTCACGGAGGCTCCCCTGATACTGAGTTTTACTAGTGGATGGGGAAGAAACATTTTGTTTCTTTCAAACCGCCGTGACCGGGAAACGAACCCCGAACACTAGTGTGAAAGGCAGCGGTACTAACCATCACCCTAGGGCCGCGCAAATAAAAAATGGTGAAACACATACAATGCAAACAAGACCAGGAGAGCCATCTGGTGAATCGGGAAGTAGCAGAAACATGAGCTGGCTCTTTATAAAATACAGTTCGCCTCTTTCTGACGTCTTCTTACGGTAACTGGCGTCACAGCAGAAACGTTGTTGGGTCAACGTAGAATGTTTGCTGAATTATCTTGTATAAACCATAGAAACCAAAGGGTTACTTTCAATTTGAAATAAGCATACATGTCTCAGTTAGCTCTTTCTAATTCGTTTAAATAACTATGTTAAGAGTCTACGACCATTACAAATATTTGAATTCTTTTAGTGCGGGGATCGTCTTTATACGTCAGAATCTGCCGTCTACAGACGTCAGATTCTGACGTATAAAGACGGTCCCCGCTCTGAAACGGTTAATACAACCAATACAAATGATACCAGCCGTGGCTCGTTCATGTCGTCTTTATGCTGCTGCACTATTCTGACCCTAAGGAACCAGAAAGTACGTGTACGATAAAATCAATAAAAATCAGGACCGTGCGTCAAAAGAAGTTCGTCATAAACTTGCATTTACAATTAACTCAGTTATTTTTTAACGTCGTCGTTTTCTTTCACATTGACGTGGGAATTGTGTAAAATCTCTCGGTGAACCCACCAAAGACGATGCCTTGAAACAATGTTGCGTTATTGCTGGTCCGCGACGCTAGCCCACCATTAACACAACATTGGATCAATGTTTTGTGTTAGCTGGGAAGGAATGTGATAAGAAACATGTGAATTGTATATTCTTGTATTTATTCAAACTCAATGTGCACTCGTGAGACTTCAGATTAACCCTCTCGCAGACTATAATCACGACTATAGTCGTTTTGAATTCGTCTTATTAGCTCATCAAATCACCGTTGTGGGGAATACAATATGTGGTTAAACATAAATATTTGCAAATACTAAGCTAATGTTGTTTATTTCGTATGCAATGCCTTAGTCCAAAGTACATCATGAAATAACACATGTTTTGTCTGATCTCAGATTAAAAGCCCCATGTAGTCCCCAGACCTACTCTGCACAATGTCATATCTCATACTATTTTAGATGACTTTTTAAATATTAGAGTGCTCAGCTCCCATTTTTAAACCACTGGGAACGATTTTCGAAGCTAATTCGTGACGTCAAAAGGTGGAGACATGCTTGGCTGGTTATAAAAGATGTACATATACATGTAGCTGATGATGTATTGTATCATTTTATAAAACTTACCAACTGTCCAACACTGCCTGAATGCAGGTGCAGCACTAGAATTGATGGCCATCACCGTGACCGCCCCTGGCCAGCGATGTGGATGTGATGTGCTTTCCTTCACTTACAGTTAGTTATTAGAGCTATGTCATGTACTTTCATTCATTTACCGTTAGTTAATAGGGCTATGTCATTTACTTTAATTAATTTACTGTTAGTTATTGTCCTCAAATAAACAAATATGCATAATTGTCAACCACTTGAAGTTGTGGGTCACGGTAGCGAGACAAAACTTCAAGTGGGTGAAAATTTAAATAAATTAACTTAGCAGGACAAGGGTTGAAAAAACATAAATACCCCACTATCTACCCTAAAGATAATATGCTCATTCGCTTAAGAGTTTACCTTTGATATTGGGATCACCACTCCATCTCAAAATTGTTAAAAATAGGACAGTTACCCATTACAAAAGACATTATTTTTCACTTAGGGAACTTGACTAATGCGCACGCTTAAAGGGACTGGCCCAGGCTAAAATCATCAAAAAATCGGTGATTTTATTTCGGGTTCTTTATATGACCATATGATGTAAACATGTACATAGACTAGAACTGCAAAGTTTTATAATTTTTGTGCTGCGCATTCACCAGTTAGGCTAGATATAAAGACGAAATTCCCGCATTTCCTATTTTTGACATGGTTGTCAATAATTAGAAATCAGACAGTGGACCAGCATCAATAATGCAAAATTTAATGTGGCAAAGCAAAACCTATATCAAAAGGGTAACAGAGCTATGTTCGCCTTACTGAAAAAAATTGATAAACTTTCTTTACCAGTTGATGTAGCGGTCAAACTGTTTACTCACCTTGTAAAACCTGTTATATTGTATTCATCTGAAGTGTGGGGAGACGGAAAATGTGACATCTTAGAAATATTACAACTTAGATTCTGAAAATATATTCTGGCTGTCAATAAGTCCACCTGTTCAAATATGGTGTATGGAGAATTAGGAATCACACCTCTAGATATAGATATTAAAGCTAGAATGATTTTATACTGGAAAAGCTTGTCAATGAAGATCAGAGTAAAATCTCGCACATGATATACACTTTATTGTATAAATTGGATGAATTTAAAATTTTTTAATCAAACTGGTTATCATCAATAAGATGTATTTTGAATGATTCTGGCTTTCCAGGAATCTGGTTAGCACAGTATTTGCCATGTTCCGTTAGCACATTCAGAAACATACTTAAGATAAGATTGAAGAACCAGTTCATACAAAAATGGCACGGGAGCATATCGGAAAGTAGAAAATGCATAAATTATTGTATTTTTAAAAATCATTTTAAACTTGAAAAATATTTGGGTGATTTGCCTGATAATCTTCGTAAAATTTTAAGAAAAATTCAGGTGTCGCAATCACCGTCTGCCGATTGAACGGAGATGCCACGAGAACATCCCGCATGATATACGTTTGTGCCATTACTGCCGTGAAGATATAGGTGATGAATATCATTACTTACTTATCTGCCGCCACTTTAAAAATGAAAGAAAAAATACGTCGAAAGTAAATTTTGGAAAAGACCATCCACTTCAATAACAAGTCTGATAACATACAAAACATATCTCTGTTCATAAAATGCATTTTAAGTCAATTCAAGTAATTCTCATTGCATATATATCACATATCTGTAAATTGACGTATAGAGCTCATGCAACTAAGTGTATGTTTTGTTTTAGCCAGCTCTCTCCTGGCATGTCTGTCCTACCTTTACGAAAGGTCATCAGAAATAAATTACTTGTTACTTGTTATCAAAACAACATTGGTTCAGCGACTCGTGTCAGGTAAAGCGCACACCCTTCGACTTTAAACGTCCAAAGTCTGAAAGGTTTAATATTGGACTATCGTGCGATACGTTGGACCAAGAAGTTTATGTCAAGGAGAAAGAACGAAATTCGATAGATTCGTAGATCTGAATGTACGAGGCGCGCAGCACCGAGTATATTCGGATCTACGAATCTATCGTAATTGAGTTCTTTTTTTCGACTTAAAATACACGAAATAGGTACATCTCAAGATTTTAAATAGACAAAATTTAGAAAACAATTTATAGTAAGCATGGTAAAAAGTGAAACATTAGCCATTCAGCTATGCAGTGCATTGGTGAAACCTGTATATTGTGTCCGACCTAAAATAACAGTAGATTCGTAGATCCGAATATACTGTTTTAACAAAAGACTGACGTCACCGGTGTATTTTAAATAAAGTTATTGGTTGGACCAACTTTTCATATTCAGTAAACACAAAATATTTGCATAACATTTGTACAATCTTTGATCAATGTCGAAGACGTTGGGCCCACATTGTACAAATGTTATACAAATGTTTTGTTTTTGCTGGGTATACATGTGTTGATGGCTTCTTGGTGAAGAGGCGATTTCAGAGCTCTGTCTAAGATCACATTTTGAGAAGTTATCGGCACAGCAATTTAAAAGCTAAGTATCTGAATAGCATTGACGTGTATCATAGACCACAATAGCAAAACTAAATTAATGAAGCAAAAGTCAAAAAGTGGTCAATTTTTGTATATTTAATAGCAGTGAGCGATAATAAACGCCTTTCTGTTTTGTACGCTCGCAGTCCATGTTCACTCGAGACATTCAAACCCCCATATCGGAATATTAGTAAAAATAATATTATTTCAAAATATCCTTTTCCAAGCACTATAAGTAATTATAAGTGAGTAATTAAGTAGGGTATATCTACTATATTAACATAAACATTACTTAATATCGCAAAAAGTACTGCCCCACTTTTGTTTTGTTCTGCCTTCAGAATTTCCCTGAGCAGACAAGGGTCATCCATTGTGGTGTGAAAGCGGAGCGTGTACAACACAACCACTGTAGCCTACCTGTATCCAGCATACTGCTGACCGGCCTGACAGTTGATCAACCAAATACGGACAACATGTCTACTATAAACGTACCGACAGCAAACAGCACCATTGCGGATGTTGATGACATTGTATTTCACCACCTATGCAGACTCGATGCAGACTGTACGAATGATGTCATCGAAAATATGATTTTTGATGTCGACGAAGATCTGCTATCAGAAAGTAGAGATGCAATGCTAAATGAGGCGATCGAACGTTGCTGTCAAGAAATGATTGCCAGGGGCGATTATGCAAGTCACCCAAACTTTGTGTTGCCCAAACATGAGGGCCCTAATGCTACAGAGATGATGGCAAATGATATCGTCAAGCTCTATCTATATGCCTCTAAGCAAATTGATGATTTCCCGAACTTAAATCCCCCCAGTAGCGTCACAGAAAATGTCAATCAAGATAGAATTAATGTAGGCCCCTTACCAATTGAAAAACAAACCAATGAATCTGGTGATGTCAATAAACTGATAAATTCAATCCCTGTAACACCAACTGCTGGTGCATCATCACCTGATACAGAACCAGAATCACCGGTCTTTCTAAAACATACAGTACAGCGTGAAAATAAGCTAAAATACAGCCCCACAAATTCAGAACAAGGAAAGCAACAGCCCGGGCTGGATGTCCACTCCAGTGACCACATCGCAAATAAAGACCATACCCCCACCAGTAAAAATAGCAGGTCGCATGGAAGTAGCAACAAGGAAGACGAGGACCTAAAATGTAACTGTAAAATTTGTAGGCGACTGAGAGGCTTGGAACAAAAGCTGCAGGAAACTACGGACAAAAACATTAAACTTGTAAAACAAATTCGTGGCCTACGCCAACAAAGTATGAAGCAGAGGAAAGAAAATGTTAAACTTCTCAAAGGACGTGATAGCCTGATGACAGAAAAAATAAAGATGCGCAAAGAAATCGATCGTCTCGAACAAAAGTTTGAGAAAACCAAACAGAATAGGCCTAATCAGAAAGAAATAAAGGTGATCCCCATTGATAATGACACTGATGACAACGGCAATGAATGGGAAACTGTGGGTGCCAAAAAAACAAAGAATAGGATAAAAACTCGCACAGAAGTCATTAGTTATTTTGGTTCAATTGGTTCTCAAAATAAAATGACGAAAAGTAAAAAAGTGAGAGAAAATAAGAAACTGAAAAAACAAACCAGCCATAAATACCCAGCTAAAAAAGTCACACAACTGAATAAAAGACAACCAAATAAAAGTGATAGGAATAACCAAAATGGCAACAAAGATCGGCATAATAGTCGTTTAAGTAGTAGTAGCCCTACAGAATGCAGCAGTATCACTAGTACTAGCAGCAGCAACAATAGCAGCAGCAACAGTAGCAGCAGTAGTAGCAGCAGCAACAGCAGCAGAGATAAAACACAATCTATTAACACGATCAATGGACTATCCGCCAATAACAATAATACAAACTTGACCAGACAGATTCCCGTCAAGTCTAATAAAAAAAAGTGTGTCATTGGTGACTCTAATATGCGCGGACTAGCCAAACAACTAAAACCGAAACTTGATAACCCAGATGCCGTCTGTGTATATAAAACATCTGGAATGAGAATAGGACACTTGATTCCTCGATTAAAAGGATATATATGTGAGGACACCGATGCAGTTGTCCTCCACCTCGGTACAAACGATATTAGTGGACCAATAAACAAGATAAAGGAGGACATTAACAAATTAGCTGAAAAAATGGAGGGATTCAAAAATACACATTTCTACGTGGCTGAAATCCCCCCTAGGAGCCAGAAGAAATATATTGCCCACATTCACGACATAAATTGCCACATACGTGAAATATGTGTAAAATTGTTCAACGCCGACTATTTGCCCACTCCCATAAACAAAATCCATCTTTATCGTGGTGGGATCCACTTAAATGAGGAAGGACAGCAAAAACTGACTTCTGCCATGGCTGAAGTGCTCAACAATCACTCTGCTAATGGTCAGTGTTTTCCCATCAGAACAATCATCACACGGACATAGCCGATGTAAATAGAGTAATTAATAATGATCAGGACAGAAATATACGTGTACTGTCATGGAACATTAATGGTTTAGGAAACAAAATGACAGACCCTGATCTTGTGGCATTTATCCGAAACTACGATATAATATTTTTTATAGAAACAATGAAAGGGAACGATTTTACATTGGCAATACCTGGTTATAAATTCCATCATGTGAATAGAAAACATAAACATAAAAATGCCTGTAGAGCTTCTGGTGGTATTGGCATACTTATTTCAAATAAATATGCAAATTTAACTAGGATAGATCATACCTACGACTATTTGGTATGGTTGACATTAGCCACAGACTGTTGTCAGAAAAACATTAAAATTGGCTGTGCCTATATACCACCAGAAAACTCATCATATGTCGCTGTAAGAAATGATTATTTTACTATGCTAGAAGAGGAAGTGGCTAGATATATTGAAATGCATCACATCCTATTATGTGGTGACTTTAATAGTCGTACTGGTCAGGCTCCAGACTATGAATCGGGGGTAACAGATATCAATGCAAATGTCCCAAGTGAACGTTCTAATGAAGATATAGTCAGTAACAAATATGGTCAACTTTTACTGAATTTTTGTATAAACACAGGTTTCAAAATAGCCAATGGGCGCATGTTTAATGATAATGGTATAGGCCGCTATACATACTACTCTCCAAATGGTTCAAGCACAATAGACTATCTGATATTTAATGAAAATGACATAATCAGCAAATTTGACGTTCTACCGAAATTGGTAGAATCAGATCATTGTCCCATACAATTCAATATTTCCAACACTAAACTCGATTGCAACCCCTTAAAAATAGACACCTGTGTAAATGACACATCATCTCGGTCTAATGTTTTTATATGGCAAGACAAGAAAAGGGAAGAATATCAAATAGCTCTACGGAATGAGCAGGCATGTCATGCATTTGAGGAAATGCTGTGTGCTGCCACCGAGGGGTGTAATACTGACACTCTATGTGACATGTTCAATGGTATGCTAGAAATTGTAATTTCGCCATTATTCCCAGCAAGGAAACATATTTCGAAGGAAAGGAAGTGCACGCAAAATAATTTCCCCTCTAACCCTTGGTATGATAAAGAATGTAAATCCCTGAAGTATGTTGTTAATAATATCGCTAAGCATAGAGACTTTAACGCACAGCAAGACGAATATAATATACTGTTACGACAATATAAGCAATTAATCCAAAGAAAGAAAAGACAATACCAGCAAGCCAAACTTAGTGAGTTGGAAAATATGAGAACAGAAGATCCTAATTCTTACTGGAAATTCTGGAAATCCTTAAATCCTAGAAATGTCACTACAGGGCCTACCTTGGAAGACTTTGTGAACTATTTTGAACAACAAGTCTACCCACCCCATGTGGATTATTTTGACTATGAACACATGAATAATATTATAAAGCAAGTTACGTCATTCCAACATAATGTAGAGCACGATAAATCCAATATGACACAGTTCCTAAACAGTCCCATAACTGCGGAAGAAATTAAAAAGGCGATTCAAAAGTTAAAATGCAAGAAAGCAGCGGGTGTAGATGGTATTTCTGCCGAATTTTACAAATATGGATGTAATGAGCTCTTGCCAGCATTAGAATTGTTGTTCAATACCATTCTTACCAATGGAGAATATCCATCTAGATGGGCTACCGGTATAATCCACCCGGTCCACAAAAAGGGGGACCATGGCGTTCCAGATAATTACAGAAAAATCACAGTCATGCCGTGTATTGGGAAACTATTTGAATCTATACTTAATAACAGGCTCTCATTTAAAAACGAAGTATGTGATGATAATGATCCCTATCAAGCTGGTTTTAAAACCAATTCGCGAACTACGGACAATATATTCATACTATGTGCCATCATAGATAAACAAAGGTGTCTTTCTAAACCCCTGTATACATGCTTTGTCGATTTCACAAAAGCATTTGACTATATTGATAGAACAGCATTATACTACAAATTATTGAACAGGGGAATAGACGGCAATTTGCTAAACATAATAAAAAGCATGTTTTCTAAAGCAGAGTGCCGTGTAAAATGGGACTCGCGTATCAGTGACATATTAAAAAGCGAATTTGGGGTTCTACAAGGCGGTATGCTCAGTCCCAAACTATTCACGGAATTTTTACAAGACATATCCGCATCATTTGACCAAGATCAAGGTATCGCTGTGGACACCTTACTAATGGTATATCTGCTATTTGCAGATGACCTCGTCCTTTTTTCAGAATCTGCCGAGGGATTACAAAAACAGCTAACTGCCCTGTATTCATATGCTTCCCTATGGCATATCATAGTTAGCATTCCTAAAACAAAAGTTCTTATCTTTAATGAACGTTACACAACAGTATGCGAAAGCTTCCACTATGGTGATAACATTATAGAAAAGGCTGAACAATATAAATACCTTGGTGTAGTGTATAGCACCAAGTCCGCTAATAACGTGTTAAAAGAAACTTTTTCTTATCTTGCTTCCCAAGCTGGGAAAGCAATCTTTGCTCTACGTAAACAGTCCCGTCCTGTGGTCGGTAAATTGTCACCCACTATTGCGTTCAAGGTATTTGATTGCCAAATATTGCCCATACTAGAATATGGAAGTGATATATGGTATACAGGCGATGATGTTAACGATCTGGAAAAAATCCATCTAAAATTTATTAAATCCACACTTGGCGTTAGAAAGCAAACACCTACTCCTGCAATATATGGGGACACGGGTCGATTTCCACTGATCATCCGGCAACACATAAAAGCTGTAAAATATTGGTGTAGAATTCTAAAATTATCTCTGAGCCATCCAGTCAGAAATGCCTACAATATGCTACTTGAGCTAGATGCCATTGGCTTCACGAGCTGGTGTTCCCGTATTCGCTCTGTCCTCGAACGAACCGGGCTTGATCAAACTTGGGAATCACAGAATATTGGGGATACAAATAAATTCATGCTTTCATTTAAAGAATCAATAGTTAGAATATTTACACAGCAGTGGAGAAAAGATATTGAGAGCTCGAGTAAGCTGCGCACATATGCATTAGTAAAAAAATATTTCTGTGTTGAACCATATATCTTGCACATAAGGGGGAACCACCTCATAACAGCAATGGCGAGATATCGAATGAGCTCACATGATCTAAATATAGAAAGAGGACGATTCAATAATCCAATCACTCCAAAAAATCAGCGAATATGCACAAGGTGTCAATTAAACGAAATTGACGATGAAATACATCTTCTTCTCCACTGTTGCGCTATGAAGAATGAACGCGAAATCTTTTATGATTCTGTAGCCGCAATTATCAATATACAACCGACAAATGAAATGTTTTTAGGAATTATGACATCTAGAGACATAACAGTGGTGAAGTCACTAGCGCAATTTATTTATGGTTGCTTTAAACAAATTAAGGGCTAAAACTACTGAGTTTAATAAATCTGTCACCTGTCGCTATATTATTCATATTATCATGCCCTCATGATCTGACTTGGGTATTACCACATATCAAGACGGTTGTTGCTCTCGGATCTTATTATTTGGCTTTTTGGGGCCGGTTAGGGACGTTTCCGTCGCCTTTGTTATCAGACGAGGTGGGGCCTTATGGAGGATTTCAGAGTTGCTAAGTCAACTGATTTTCTCCATGAGGTCGGGAATGTTTTTCTTCGATTGTAACACCGAGTATGTGGTTCTAACTATGTCGTGATTGAAACAGTTTGAATTAAACAATATAGTGAATTATAAAAAGGCTTAATGTTTTTGTGCGAGGGCCATGTCCTGTGTGAATTGCACAAATAATTTTTAACCGCCATTACTACTGTTATTACGTCGTTAAGTTTGCACCACTAGTCAATCTCAGGGAATCTCCGCGCTCATAGCGACTGTGCTTGCATGGTCACGTGACACGGAGCTACCTGTTTATGCCATATTTATTGTACTTGCATGATATTATATTTAATTTTAAAAACTACCATATAATTTTTACCATTGGCTTATTGCATACTCCAGTTACTGTAGCATAATCATGCACTTGTATATATTTTAGGTTTCTACGCTTTCCAGAGTGTCTTTTTTGCTACTATATATAATTAGTATGTCATACGTAGTAGCTATTTTATCTCTGGTTTTGGTGCGGGAAACAAAATGATAGACCTCTATGTTATCTTGGCAATGCCTTTTATTTCATTTTTAGTAGTAGTCATTTATATTATCGAAATACCCAGTTTTTATTTTGGCAATGCCACTTAACATGATTTTAGCTGTGTATGTCATACCATGTATATTATCATATGATGTTAACAAACTAACAATCTTGTATATACATGTACATATATCTCTTTCATTTCTATGACAAATAAGTCTGCAATGACTTTTCTTTTCTGTCAATAAAATATCTGTCTGTCTGTCTGTGTATTCAGCACGCACATCATCTCTTGTTTTCTGTGATTTTGAAAAAACCCGTCATTTCGTAATAACACAAAAAATTACTCGTCATCGAGGACTTTTAGTTAAAAACACATCACCAAAAACAAAGGGTTTTTGACAAAAACGAGATGATTTATATTCCCGGCCGGTTCACCTTATCGGCATCCCACAACAGCGATGATTTTTGCTTATTAAGATGGTGGAGACATGGCTGCTTTAGGAGCGCTATGACGCCCTAAATATCTTATCTTCGTGACTTGTGGCACGAGCAGCTGCACTTCCGAGGCTTTTATGGTGATACGAAAAGATTCGGCTTGTGTTCTTTGAACTCTTTACAAGCTAAGTTGTCCTATTTAAATTTCCACCCACTTGAAGTTGTGTCTCGCTACCGCGACCCACAACTTCAAGTGGGTGAAAATTTCTCATATTGGTTTAATTTGAGACCAAGCATTTGCAAATCCTGGTGTATCTATAAACACTCGTTTCATTCGCAATAACTGTGATTTGATCTGATAATAAAACAGTTTAGAAACGACTATGGGCGTGCTTAGCGATGAAAGGGTTAAGTGATTAAAATGTCTCATATTTGTGAATTTTGTGACCAAAAATGTATTTCATTTCCGCAAATCAAATGGATTAAAAACGACAAAAACGTCTGATCCAGAAAAGCCACCACATGTTGACAAAAACTTACGTTAACTGTACATCATCAATTTTTTTCCAAAAAGACATATACGATAACTCAAATCGTTTATTTTTAAAAAGCTTAGCATTTTTATTTGGTTTTTTTATAAAAATATTTTTGTTTTCATTAATCATATTTCAGCTTTTTTTCATTTATTTTTAATTTGACCAGCTTAATAATAAGCAAGCGAAAGCATATCACAGTAAATAATAGATATTGGTAAGCCGTTGATCAGTTATTTTTATTCGTGGTGTAGCCCTCCCCCTGAAGCCTCGTATTTTTTGTTTTATAGACTTAGTGAGATTTCTAACTACATGTATCTTTAACATTGTTCAAAACATATCCTAATTTGATACATTACGTTACATATTAAACCAACTGATGAGCCAACCAAGTTCTAGGTCGTGGTGAAAGTTTTATGACACATTATGACTGTAATCCACATAGGTAGTAGTTTCGGGGAGATATTTTAGACACGAAATTATTTAGTGTAGTATGTGATTCAGAAAATGAAGATGACCTAACATTCTCCAGTTCCTCCTGTGACTTTGCAAGGAAAGCATATTTTAAACTTTTTCAAGAACAGTTTTCCAACGGGGATCCAATGCTAAATAATGCTGTCTAAATTTATTTTTTTTCCAATTTTTTTTACATTACGAAAACATATTACTTCGAACGTTCCGTTGCACATTTTGTATGGTAGAAATGTGAGATAATTAGAAGCTAAATAGCTAAATATTCTAAAACAGTTAGATAATTTAATCTCTTCGGATATCATATTAGATATTTCAATTTACAAGTTAAATTTAAAAGTTAGTAAAACATTGCCCCAAAATCCAGAACTTAATTGTCTTAGTATGAATCTGATGGTGGCGGTTGTATTACTAAAGTAATGTGATTATTACGCCCCTTGTGTTATTATTGTAATGTGAGTTTGAACAATCTTTATATATGGCAAATTTAATTTAAATGCTTCCGCATCCATTCAAGTAGAAAACCTATGTTCACTGTATAGATGTGGACACCCCACCCCTAATGTATTTGACTAATCTAATCTAAATATTATATTGATGATGCTAGTTTGCTCTTATTTATTCAAAATGATGTTATTTCCCACATTTCTCAGTGCTGAATCCATGTCTGATTTCTTAATATTTGGCAATTCAGTCCCCAGTGCATTATGTGGTCATTTGCCAGGGAAGACAGGGTCTTGCTTAGACATTTTGAACACGTATCTTTGTTTTTGTATACCTGGATTGTTTACATGTGGAATGGTATAACCATATAACAACAATATCAACTTGCAGCGTGCAGCCATTCATACACATGAATAGATATATGGGGTTTTAGGCCACATTTGTACACTCAATAGGATAAACTCGACTGGGCGAACCTCCTGAAGATAGTCAAATGACTGCCCTCCTGACACAGGATTCGAAATTCGATCACGCTACCTCTCGGTCCCGGAGGCTAGCCATTCATATAAACTATACAAAAAGGAAACGGGCCTTGCATACATCTATGTAGGCTACACATCCAGGGATCTGCTATCTTAACCCTTTGACCGCCAAATTATTCAATTTGAATTTTCACCCACTTAAAGTTGTGTCTCGCTGACGCGATCCACAACTTCAAGTGAGTGAAAATTATTCAGATTTGACAAAATGGAGGTCAACTCTTTTCAAATCTTGCTGGTTGATGTCACATTTTATCTTTAACATATTTTAAATGTGGTACTTAATGGGCTAATAAAAAATGAAAAACCGAATATATGCGGCACCGGCGGTTAAAGGGTTAATAATTCGTTGAAATAAATATTGTAAATCAAGCAAAGTGACATTTAAAAACTGCAAGTAAAGAAATTATTTATAATTTTAGCCATCACACGCTGTGGATTTTTCTCCGTTCCGTCACCTATTATAATTTATAAAATCAAATCAACACTAATTTTCAAGCTAAAACATATGAAATATTTCGGACAATTATTAATACAAGTAACAAAAAAATGTGTTTTAATGTGATCCTATGGTATAATATATATAACGTTTAAAAGATAAAAATTCGACCCACATATCCAGTTTAACCGCCAATTTACATACAAATCAGCCACTTGACGTTGTATCTTGCTACCGTGACCATTGTTTTTTATTTTTTCCTGCAGATTTGATTGTAAAATGCAATTTAAGAGAGCCTGGCATTCACAAAATAATTTATTTTAATGTTAACATGTTCAATAAGCCTACTTTATTTAATAGCTAAACTATAATTATAAGCATAACAATCTACAACATTTATGTCACTTTCGTATATTTTGGACTTTATGCTTCTTTTACTGACATATCACGTATCTTTCTGTTCTTGTGTTTCAGGTAGGTGAACCATATTTTGTGGCATATGTGATTTTCTAAACTGAGCCAAGACGGTAGGAACATTTGTTATCCGATTGTGAAAATGTACAACTTATTAGACACATTTCATTTTATTTTTGTTTTCGCATACCTGAAAATAACCGTTTAGGCCTAATCCTTACAGCGCGGGATCGACTTTAGTCGTCAGAATCTGACGTATGTAGACGTCACATTCTGACGACTAAGGTCGATCACAGCACGGTAAAAGTAAACATATTTATGATGGTCGTAGACCCATAACATAGGTATTCAAATGAATCAGAAAGAGCTGAGCAAGACATTTATGATGATTTTAAATTAAAAATAACCCTTTGGTCTCCATGGTTTATACAAAATATTTCAGCGCTGTAAGGGTTAAAAAAAACAGTGACAGCGGATGAAGCACAGTTTTAGTGATATGCCTATTCTTACCTTAAGGATGACCTATCACCCCTTATATAGTATGAATAATTAAGTCCTTATATGGGGTGATTGACTACCATGTGACCCTCTCAGAGGGCCACATGATAGCCAATCACCCCACATATGGGGGTGATTGGCTCAGAGGGTCACATGATCACCCCATATAAGGAAACACTTGTGTCCCATCTTGTGGCGACTTTGATTTATTTGTCACGAATTTATTCATACTATATAAGGGGTGATATGTCACCTTTAACATCCACTGTAATTGCATCGTATCTGTTTGGGAATATACTCGACTTTTGTTTTATTATACTTCTTCCAACTTCACTTAAAAAATCAACACTTCCGACGCTCATAATGGCCCTGTGCAGACTTTCTGGTGTGGTGTACATTTTGTAACATGAGGTTAAAATGATGAACCGGATCTAAAAAACCCATCATTTTCCATGGTAGGCCTATCACTCTGCAGATTTAATATAGTGTGCTCATCGCGTCATGTAAAGCAATTCTTGGGGTGAATTATCGACGGATTAGTTTGCCTTGTTGCGACGGGTCAAGCAGCAGCCCGTCCAAATATCCTGTTCCAATGCCGGTGTAATGTCAGGCTGATGCATGGAACGTTGGTCTGATATTGCAGAGTTATCTCCATGCTCCTTATTTGCCGGCTGTCTCCATGGGCGGTGTTGTATATTCGATTTGTTGTCATTTTTCAGACGTTATTTTCTCTAATATTTGGCAGCCAGAAATAATAGGTCTTTATTAAAATTCCATCTGACCCTATCATATAATATGTTATCTGGAAACAGTCATACTGCATTTTAAGAGTAAATACCAACAACTGCTTACTTTAAAAGTAGATAGTCACAGTTGTTTGCATTTACAAAGCAGTATGAATGGTGTGTAATGGTATTTTGTAATCCAAAAAGCAGATTTTCTTAGGACCTATTAATAATGCGCCTATAACAAACGCGGGCCTACACGTGCATGTAATACATGTAACTTTGAATGTAATATACATGTAATATGACAATGAAACCCTTATTAAGACTCTATCATTACTAACATAATTGGGAATAAAACTTTTGCTCTAAATTGACTTGGCGAATTTGAATACTGTGTCTGGAGGGCAGTGTCATCTCATTCATCTCAACATCCTCTGGAGATTCTCCTGGCCCAGTTTAGCCTACATGTGCACAAATGTGACCAAAAACCCCATTCATCTCATTTCATTTCCAAATTGAATTATGTGTTCCCAGTCACAGCAGAATATGACCAGCTATGTTCGAATTGCTCAACTTCTGGCTCACTACCCTGATGATGCCACGAAGTGAGTTAGGCAGCGAGGTCAGACAGGTTGGTATATGGGTAGCTCGTCCCAAGGGAACGTTCATTTAACCCTTTAACCGCTGGTGTCGCATATATTCGGGTTTTCATTTTTTATCAGCACATTATGTACCACCTATTGAAAATGTTAAAGATAAAATGTGACATCAATCAGCAATATTTGTAAAACCGGTAACCTCCATTTTGTCAAATCTGAACAATTTTCACTCACTTGAAGTTGTGGATCGCGTCAGCGAGACACAACTTCAAGTGGGTGAAAATTCAGATTGAATAATTTGACGGTTAAAGGGTTAAAGCGACCCTGGTGACTGATTGGAAGACTGCAACTGGCTCTATTCACCAGTTCACCAGGTGGCAACATTGCAGAATTTTCCCCACCGCATAATATGCAATGATGTCCGACATTGAGGTGTACTTATCCCGGGTATTTATATATAATAATACCATCGTATGTCTGATATTATGTCAATGTTAGCATAATTATGACCGACATTATAACACCATTGAAATATTGTGTTTAATGAAAATAAAATCAGTTTCACCACCGACTACTGCGGTTAAAGCGTTAATAATTTCACTAACATCTAAATATAGTATAATATATCCGTCTTAGCAATCTGATGAAGAAATAAATAATTATGTACTGATTGAATGATTATTTGATTGCTAAATAAGTAATAACTATATAGCCATGATAGCTGTCCAATAAAGGCTTAAGTTATACTAAAATAATTAAATTAAATTGATGTAGTCATATCTGAATCAACATCACTGCTCAGCAAAGAAGTAACTGCCTACTTGTAAAGTAAGCAGTTACTGCCTTTTGGCTTTACACAACAGAGCAGTCATATAAGACTCAAAATATAATTTTATTGGATCGGTTTATTCATATCGAAATAAAAAATAGATTCTAGGCATCCAATGAAACTCAAATACATTTTCTTATCAGCCAATTAGGCCTATATCATGTTTATTATAATATGATATCATTTTATCCTTTGACAACGCATATCCAACCTGCTGGATGCGGGCATATTTGCCAAGAGCATTAAGCTGTTTAATAAAATCACCAGAGGTCAGTCAGGTCGCTCTGTTTGAAGCAGCCCTGACCAGAAATGTTGATTTGCTGTCATTCTTGTCATTTTGATTGCCTGACTGCGTGTCTGGTTCTGGCAAATCATACAGGCTCGCGTGCGTGCTGAGGGAGGGGAGGGGGGGGGGGCAGACGGTGATGACTTTTTTACTGAGTGACACCGTGGGCCACACGATGCTTGTTTAACATTAAATCAACATTGGATCACCGTCTCGTATTTATTCTGTTCTTCTGACCCAGCTGTCACGAGACCCTAGCCCAACACTTGACCAGCTGTCACGAGACCCTGGCCCAACACTTGACTAGCTGTCCTCGGCACTGAATCTTGGCTTGACAAGGATACCACTACCAGTGAAATTTTCCCTCCTGAATACCAAGTTTTGCGTAAAGATCGAAATTCGAAAGCCCGAGGAGGAGGAGTCTTTATTGCTGTCAGAAAACATTATGACATGACCCTCCTCCCTGATTTAGAAACCAACTGTGAAATTTTATGGGCTAAAGTTCAGATATCGGCATCAAAATCTTTAACCCTCGGGTGTTTTTATAGACCTCCTGACTCCAAAATTAGTACTTCAGAAGAACTTGTGAAATCTTTAGACCTCATGCCAAAAAATTTAAATCAGACCATTGTCCTGGGAGGTGATTTTAACCTGCCTGGTATTGACTGGGACAATGGAGTAGTAAATCCTAAAGCAGCAAACAAATCACAATGCGAGCTGCTTTTGTCAAGCCTAGATACACATGCCTTGGCCCAAATTCATAAAGAACCAACTAGAGAAGAAAATATTTTGGACCTCCTGATCACAAATAAACCTGGTTTGATAAAATCTTCTCATAGTGTACCTGGAATCTCGGATCACTGTGCTGTTGTGACTGAACTGGATATTGACCCACCCTACCGTCGTACAAAACCCCGCCCAGTGCGTCAGTTCAAAAAGGCTAATTGGGAAGCTATCAGGCAACAAATTAGGAGCTGCTGGACCTCCTTTTCAGAAAACAGTCCCAGCTGTTCTGTTAATGAAAATTGGTTGAAACTTAAATCCATCCTAAATCAATGCCTGAACAAATTTATACCAACTAAAATGACGTCCCCTCGGGAAAATCTACCTTGGCTATCCAAATCACTCCTTGCATCTATTCGGAAAAAAGCATCTTTATATAGCAGAGCCAAGCGTACGAATAAAGCTGACCTTTGGGCAAAATATAAATTATGTAAACGGCAGACCCAGCGTGCCATCAGGTCTGCCAGGTGGTCTTTTTTGAAAAACAAACTTTCTGAATCTTTAGAACAAAAAAATTCAAAACCACTCTGGCGGTATATTAAATCTAAACGTCAGGATGGAAATGGTGTCTCTCCCTTGAAGGAAAACGGTCAGCTGCATTCAGATAGCAGACGTAAGGCCGAAATACTAAACAACCAATTTTGCTCAGTTTTTACCTCGGAAGACACCACGAATATACCTAAATTAACAGGACCACCGAATACTGAAATGCCTAAATTCGAAATTACCGTTCAAGGTGTAACTAAATTACTTGAGGGTTTAAACGGCGGAAAGGCATCTGGACCGGACGAACTCCCGAACTTAATTCTGAAGAATGCTGCCAACGAAATATCTCCCTTTCTTAAAATTATTTTCGACCAATCTCTACAGACGGGCAAATTACCAGATGACTGGGTAGAGGCTAATGTTGCCCCAGTCTTCAAAAAAGGGGATCGGCACTCTCCGGCAAACTACAGGCCGATATCCCTCACATGTGTTTGTGCCAAATTACTCGAACACATCATTTGTAAACAAATTATGTCCCATTTTTCGGAAAACAAAATTTTAACACCTGTACAGCATGGCTTTCGATCAAAACATTCATGCGAAAGCCAGCTTTTGATTACAACTGATGAATTTATTCAAAATTTTGAGAGCAAGACACAAACAGATGTTGTTGTCTTGGATTTTAGTAAGGCCTTTGATGTTGTCCCCCACCAACGCCTCTTGCACAAACTTGACCACTATGGAATTCGGGGAACAACTCTTAATTGGATTCAAAATTTTCTGACCAATAGAACCCAAAAAGTAGTAGTTGATGGCAGCTCTTCAGAATCAGCTCGCGTGAGGTCCGGTGTGCCCCAGGGTACTGTTCTCGGACCCCTACTCTTTTTGACTTATATTAATGACCTCCCTTCCACGGTCTCCTCGCAGGTTCGTCTCTTTGCAGATGACTGCCTCCTGTATCGCCCGATAAAATGTCGAGCAGATCAGGAGCAGCTGCAGAGAGACCTATCTGCGTTACAGGACTGGGCAGATCGATGGGGGATGTGTTTCAACCCCTCGAAATGCTCGGTCCTGAGGGTGTCCAGGCCGAAATCAAAAAACCTGGAATTTGAGTACACCCTTAAAGGTGAAACACTAGCGAACGTTCCATCAACACCATATCTTGGTGTTTGCCTTAGTGAGACCCTGGAATGGGAGGCCCACATTAACAAAATTACAAGTAAAGCAAATTCCACTCTGGGCTTCCTTCGGAGGAACCTGAAGGCATGTCCCCCTAAACTAAGGGAGACTGCCTATTTCTCCCTGGTCAGATCGTCTTTAGAATACTCTTCAGCAGTTTGGGACCCCTTTAGACAAAAAGATATTGATAAATTAGAAAAAATTCAAAGATCAGCAGCAAGATTTGTCACCCAAAATTATAGACAAACAGCCAGTGTGACATCTCTCATTCAGAACCTGGGCTGGACTGATTTGAAAACAAGACGTAAAAATTCTAGACTTGTAAGCATGTTCAAAATTTTAAATGAGCTAGTCGAAATTCCTATCAATGACCGTTTAATCCCAGCGGACAGAAGAACACGTGGTGGGCACAATCAGGCCTATAAACATCTTAGAGCTAACACCACACTGGGACAAAATTCTTTTTGGCATCGAACTATCCCTGATTGGAATTCTCTTCCGGCAGCTGCCATAGAATCAAAAACTGTGGCAGCGTTCAAGAGTCAACTGGTTGACTAAATCCACCAGCCCTTTCCCCCCTCCAGCCTGATACTCCAAATTGGAGGTGCTGCTGGATATAATTTCAAAGTTCAAATTTCAAAGACCCTAGCCCAGCACTTGACCAGCTGTCACGAGACCCTGGCCCAGCACTTGACCAGCTGTCACGAGACCCTGGCCCAGCACTTGACCAGCTGTCACGAGACCCTGGCCCAGCACTTGACCAGCTGTCACGAGACCCTAGCCCAGCACTTGACCAGCTGTCACGAGACCCTGGCACAGCACTTGACCAGCTGTCACGAGACCCTGGTCCAGCACTTGACTAGCTGTCACGAGGCCCTGGCCCAACACTTGACTAGCTGTCACGAGACCCTAGCCCAGCACTTGACCAGCTGTCACGAGACCCTGGCCCAGCACTTGACCAGCTGTCACGAGACCCTGGCCCAGCACTTGACCAGCTGTCACGAGACCCTGGTCCAGCACTTGACCAGCTGTCACGAGACCCTGGCCCAGCACTTGACCAGCTGTCACGAGACCCTGGCCCAACACTTGACCACTGTCACCAGACGTCACCAGACACCGGCTCAACACTTGACCAGCTGTCATCAGACGTCACCAGACACTGGCTCAACACTTGACCAGCTGTCACCAGACGTCACCAGACACTGGCCCAACACTTGACCAGCTGTCATCATACGTCACCAGACACTGGCTCAACACTTGACCAGCTGTCACCAGACGTCACCAGACACTGGCCCAACACTTGACCAGCTGTCACCAGACGTCACCAGACACTGGCCCAACACTTGACCAGCTGTCACCAGACGTCACCAGACACTGGCTCAACACTTGACCAGCTGTCATCATACGTCACCAGACACTGGCTCAACACTTGACCAGCTGTCATCAGACGTCACCAGACACTGGCTCAACACTTGACCAGCTGTCACCGGACGTCACCAGACACTGGCCCAACACTTGACCAGCTCTCACCAGACGTCACCAGACACTGGCTCAACACTTGACCAGCTGTCACCAGAAACCGGCTCAACACTTCATGCAAAGACAGTTCCTTCACCCAATATAGTTTTAATGTTGAGCCATCGTTACAGGCGGTGGTTGAACATTCAAACGATAACTTCGATGTCTCGCGTTTGCTGTTCTGTCTAAATATTGGCCCAGTCCCTTCAGGTTATTGAACCATTATTTGAATACGCTAACCCAGACCGTCTGGGACACTGGCGCAAAATGAAAAAAATAGCGTACAGAACCCTGCACAACAAGATATGTTTTTTTTAATGTTGAGGCAGCGTCACAGACGGTGGACCAGCATTAAGAGAACATTGGGTTAGCGACTCTCATTTACTAAGATGGCTCGGGACGCCGTCTCGAGCTTCAGCATATCCATAAGACATGTTCTGTAGATCTTAGGCTTCAATTGTAGTTTCAATGCACATTTTCTTCTTTCTAAAAAACGCGTTTGCTTATATTCTTAATTAAATTTTTTGTTCCAATAATAATTATTGTTTTTAAAATTATGTTGATATTTTATTTCTACATTATAAACATCGAGCCGGGCCAGGAGAGGGGGGGGGGTGAAGTGATCCACCCTTACCTTGCTTACAGGAAGAGGAGCGCGCAGCGCGGGGCTGACGCGAGTTTATGCGCTAATTCTGATAACGACATATCATAGTGTATATCTTTATATCACATTGTTAGGTAGGTGTAATGGTTGTACACAATGCAAGACAACAACATAATTATTTCATGAAACAAAGATACACCAGCCTGATCAACCGAGATCCACCAGAGGTGAGATACAATGATGACACCTTTGAGCCCCACCCACTGGGCACACGACGTTGTTGCGACGTTAAATCAACGTCATTGACGTTGATTGTCGCAACAACGTCGTGTGCCCAGTGGGCAGTGTTCCCTATGGGGGAACGCTGTCACAGACCTGGTAGGTTCTACTTTCACAGACATGTCATATGGGCATGCAACAGCAGTTGTGAATTAAAAGTTGGTAGTGACTGCTGTTTGACTTTACACTTATTATTCTGGTATTACCCTATGAATATCCCCGAAATGGGAATAATTTGTTTGCCGGTATTCGACCAACCTTGAAAACATAGACATTGACATAAGGTTGGATCATTGGTGTGTTAACCGTCTTTGACCCAGCATTTACCTGACGTCTAATCTGATACAGCAATGGAAATGTAATCTCGCGTAACTGAAATGTGTCATCGTTGAGTTACTACGGCCGAAAACGGTGGGCTAAAAGTTAAAAAAATATGATTAGATTGTATGGTATTCGACCAACTCAAGAAAAAGAATTACGCTACCTCGAAGTGACAATTTAAAATGGCCGCCATGCTCAAACATTTAGTGTGTGAATCTGGGGCCAAACAAGACAAGACATTTTCGGAGGCGACGATTGCAATGAAATAATTTTGCCTATGTATGTCCTATTAATCCTACCTAAAACATTTGTCAGCATAATTATTCAAAAATGCGCAAAAATTGAGGGTTAGATGTGTTGAATAAATGAGAAAATAATTAATTTAAAAATCATTTAATTGCATCCTTCACCTTCGAAAATAATGGATGAAATAAAATATAAATGTACGGACAAATGATTGTACTTTTGTCAGCAGTTCTTGGCTGATTTGTGGTGCAGTGTTAGTTCAAGCCAAACCAGCTCCGCCTTTCTTGTCATTCTGTGAAACTCAATGACCTCGACCTCCTTTGTTTTCACCGAGCTGGCAGATACAATGAAGTATGGGAGAGGGTTCTTATATAACCTTGTTTTCACCGAGTGACGTCACTGCGTTTCACAGAAAAAAGTATTGGGGAGGGGGTGTTATATAACATTGTTTTTATCGGGTGACGTCACTGCGTTTCACCGAATGAAGTAGAGGAATTTCTCAGCCAGCCTATGACTATCTGAATGCGTTTAATTCACGATATTTGTTTACCCCGCTCTTGTCCATCGTCTCCTTTCATAATCAATACCGCCATTAATTCCACCATGGATCATTTTATCTCGGATAACATCGCACAAGGGGATGCCCTAACCTTGCCAGCTAAGCCATGTTATCTTGCAAATCAGTCGATATACAATAAATACAATTGAGTCTCTTGAACCGATTCAGTATGATGTTAGCCTACTTTTAGGCCCTAAAATTATGTTAGTTTAGGGCTAACATTGTATCTGGCGATGCGGATTGGTGTCTCGGTGTGTGTGGATTTTGATATATGATTGTTGTGCGTGGCAGGTATGTACCCTGCAAACACGATAATTCTCACCAATTTTGTTTTATTGTTGGGCCAGTGTCGTAGGCGGTGGACCAACAAAAATTCAATATTGGGACAATGTCACGAAACAAATATTTTCGACAGTGTTCAACCATGTAACAGTAAACATGCAATATCACACTCTGTGCAGTGATTTTCAATATGAGACGTATATCGGTATCAGCCCGTATCGCACTCTAGCTGTAGCTTGAACTGCAATCTATGGTAGTTATGTCATGTGTGACTTGATCGTGTGAAAAAATACAAATGTTGTTCATTTTTCGTGAGATATCGGAAAATACAGCACATGTCCAATGAATAAGGAGTTCGCCTAAAGGCTCACACCTTATTCATTGGACTAGTGTTGTATTTTCCCATATCGCACTCAAATGAACACCGTTTGCATATCATATCGTCTTCAATTTTCAGCTTCAAATGAAAGAAAAAAAATGAAAGAAAAATACTTTAGTATCAACAATCAAAATTATTTGTCTCTCCATTTAATCCTATCATTCAGTGTGTTTAGATAAAGAGTTCAGTACAAGCCTCTGGGGATAGAATGTGTCTGGAAAATGGGATTTCTGCTCAATTTGGTAGTTTCTGATTAAATCTTCCCAGACAAAGCCTGGGGCATGCGTGATGGACACGTGTTTGACCCCAGTGACCTGCAGATCGCGTGCGAACACCCACATGACTGACATGGCGACGTACAAGGTCATTCCCCAATGATAAAGCGGATTATTGGTCTTCCCTGGTCGCAGGTTTTGCTAGAATATTTTCCAACAATTTTTCGATGATTATTTGTTTAATTCACACTATTTGCTATGATTCTATTAACAATCAATAAATCAATTGCTTAAACGATATAATTGATAAATGATTGAATGAATGAATGAATGAATGAATGAATGAATGAATGAATCAATCAATCAATCAATCAATCAATCAATCAATCAATCAATCAATCAATCAATCAATCAATCAATCAATCAATCAATCAATAAATCAATAAGTCAATCAATCAATGAATCCGAAATATTTATTACAAAATGATTGATCTATTGAAATCCGAGGGTTCTATTTTAATTAAAGGTTTATTCAGCCTCTGTATATAATTGAGTGTTTCTGTAAAATATGTGTGAGACTGCTATTGCGATGAGAAATATGAGATAAATATGAAAAGTGCAAAGCCTTCTCAAGAGAATATAAATAAGAGTGTCAAGCTGATTCCCGATAATCACGTGACAGGGGTGTATTATCCAATCAGAGGAGGGAGTGGGCTACCTACAGTCTCTATGAACTATACTAAATATATTCAGTTACACAAGTTACAGACGAAGTTTATTTGTGATCGGCAGCTCTGTACTTCAACAGAAGGACAAACATCAGTACTTGATTACTAAAAAGTAAGAAATTGACACAGATTGTCTTTGCTAGGCATTATAGCCTACGTGTGCTGATCAAACAACTAAACTAGGAATTATCTGAGATGCGATGTTATAAATAATATTAACAACTAGAAAAGGATGTTCTGTCGAACATGAAAGTCCCCAGCAGCAGTGTACTACAAGTCAGCACCATATTATCCAATGCCGGTTCAATGTTAGACCAACGCCGCCGGCACTGGCCAACATCCATCCAACAATGGGCAGTGAATCAATCAAACATTGTTTTAGCGTATTTTATTTAATGAGTTAACCCAATGCTGTTTTAATGTTGAGCCAGCGTCGCAGAGGATGTACAAGTATTACATCAAGATTGGGTCCATGCCTCCTGTTTGTTTGATAGGCATACCAGCATAATATCTCCACTGACAAGTTAAACCCTAAGCTTTAATCTCGAGTATAATTGTGAAAACACTTTTGATAGCACATTTTCAGGATTAAATGCTGCACTGTCGGTGCGGATATAAAAAAACACAAAACTGCTGAGACAATTTCAATGTCTACGTCTGGTGGAGAGCCCCATCAAATATAGATGGAGGAGAAATGGCCGTATTTGACCCGATACACACAAGTCGCCATCTATTCCGCACAGGCCACAGGCGACCTGGTCCCCTGCGTGGGCTAATCTTTGACCTGACACACACAAAAAAACAAGACAGGTACCGCGTTTATTTAATGCCGTATCACTACTGGGCCACATTTTTTAAGGCTGGGCCAACGGCTCAGATCCAGTTCAGCTTGAAGGGCTCCACAGACAGAACGCGTGCGTTTTTTTCGCGCGATATGTCACGCGATTTAGACGCGATATGTTACGCGATTTAGACGCGTTTTTTAAAACACACAGAACGCGATACGGACGCGTTTTTGGACGCGATAAAAAGCCAAAAAGGACTTGAAAACACACTAGGCCACACTCATGTCTGCATACATATGCGTGTACGTTGATCATATTTTACATGATAAATAAATACAAATAAAATAAAGTTTCAGACATATTATCATCTAGCCTTCAGAGAGTTAATGAATGATGCATGTGGGGGGGGGGGGGGCTACTCTAGACCCCAAGAGGGTTAATTGATAAATCATATATTACAATAAGTTAACTAGGCCAAATATAAGATAGATATATAAAATATGATCGTCTACCTCCCAGACGGTTAATGAATACTGTGTGTGGTACTCTAGTCTAGCCTAAAGATGGTTAATAGTCTACATGAAACATATGATAGGCCTACTCTAGATCTAGCCATGAGAAGGTTAATGCATGAGACATATGACAGTATAGACCTCATATAGGCCTAATACATGAGACCTATGATATTCTAGGCCCCAGAGGATGCATACATGATCATGAAATTCTGGTTTCCAGAAGGTTTGATATATGAGACATAAGATCGTCTAGCCCCTAGAGGGTTAGTGCATGATACATGTGGTACTCGCGCCTCATAGAGGGTTGATAAATGAAACATGTAGTGCTCTAGGCCCCAGATGGTGTTTAAGGAAACAAAATATACTCTAGCCATCAGAAGCTATCAAACATATGATGGTCGTCAGATTGACGTCTAAAATCGATCCTCGCACTGAAAGGGTTACAATGTAAGCCACCCCCGTAACTTTTTGTGATTTAGTGGTGTTGCCCCAGATCAATCTTAAAGCATATAATACATACTTTTTCATAAGCCCTTGAATGCCTTTTTGTGTCATTTAGTCAGATTAATTTGAAAATCGGAGAAATAGAGAAACGATAAAATACACGTTTTTTATCAGAAACCCTCACATACACACCTCGATCCATCCTACCATCCTCAAATTGTATATATGATTGGCTTGTCCTGTATGTAATAGGGAGGTCAGATTTTTTTTACAGTTGAAAAAAATTGAATTTCGGAGAAATTTAGGAAAAAAATAGTATTTTTACGGATTGTAGGGACCGTCACGGTATTGGGAAATACCTTATTGCCCACGTCATACTCACGGGATTTCCACACGATTCTCACGCGACACGCGATAAAATCACTCTTGATTTGATTTTGTCGCGTGACGCTTGAGCATCGCGCGAGAGACGCGCGACTTGCGCTTGACGCACGCGTCCTGTGTGTTATGACAAACTGATTTACTATAAAATTGATTTTTTTTAATCCTGTGAAAATATCGCTCGCGGTGACGCACGCGTTCTGTCTGTGGGGTCCTTTAGGCTAGCGTGTTGTGCCTTTTGAGATATTCTGACGCCCGATACCGACCGGCTCTGAACCCCGGTCTGAACTTTCCCAGGGAAAGGTACCCATTCAGATTTCCTCTTTTGTTTTCCCACTGCGACGTCCTTGTTTTCTGTGTCTCTCAATTAGCACTGTACGGTGATGGCCTGACATTAAGACAGCCCCGGGCTATTTCTTTTTGCTGACGACTGTTCGCTTTTCCAAAAAGTGAACAGTAACCGCCAGAAGGCTGCCAAGATACTGAATCGTGACATCGCAAAAATTTCCAAATGGTGCAAGGACTGGCTTCTGACACTAAGCCCATCAAAATCCCTTAAAATACACATTTATGGAACCTGCTACCGTCCAGCATACGTTGCTGTTCACAAAAAGCTCTATTTCAATGCAAACTAACTGAATACCTGAAAGTTAAGTCCATAGTACCCAAACATTTTTATATTGGCATTCGACTTGAGCAAATTAATCTCTGTCAAATTAGGTCAAACTTCTCTTCATTAAATTGGGATCTATATAACAAATCTTTTATACCCAGCCCCATGTGTACATGTGGGCCTCAAATCGAATCTATCTCCTCGTCATTATTTCCTCCACTGCAGCAATTACACTTTTCAACGAGAAACTGTGCTAGAAAAATTATCTCAGTTAATTTCTCCAGAAACAAGAATAGATTACGAACTTCTTGTCTCTGGATCTTTTACACTGCCCCCCCCCCGAAATAAAAATGAAAATATGTCGTTCTGTTTTTGTTATATATTAACGAAACGTCGTGTTTTGGGACGTAGCCAGATACTTTCATTCCATTTTAATTTTAAGGTTTTTTTCTCATAATTATAGTGTGTACTTCTGTATTTTTTTGTTTCGAAATGTGTGAGTATATAATGTTATTTTTGAGCCGCCTTGAAGGCATCTTTCATGCTTATTGTGTGTATTCATATTTTTTGCGACTTCGTAAAAGTAGGTCACAATGTTGTGTATTTGCTTGGTCACATTGTTGCATAGAGGTGCCGATGTTTAATTTATTTAGATGATTTTTTAATATGCTTGGATATATACATGTTTCATACCACAATTTATTATTATTATTATTTGCACTTGCACCTGCAGTGAGGAGACACTGACCTTAGCTTTGTGGCTAATTGTAAATCCTCGTTAAATAAATATGTTTACAACAAGACAACCCCGGGCCAAAATTACTTACTGGGCTACTTTGTAAGGCATTATAATGAATGAATAATTAATTAATTATGGATGGATGGTGGATGGATGGATAAATGAACGGAAGCACTCATTAACGAATGAACGAACGAACGAACAGACAAACGAACCAGCGAACGAACTAGCGAATGAACAAGCGCATGAAAGAGCGAGCTAGTGAGCAAATGAAGGAACGAATTAGATAACTATGGGAGAGGTGTCAGCCTCGTGTCCGGTGGCGCAGGCATCGCCCTGCTTTGCTGGTCCTAAGCGTTTTATTGTGAATATTCCTTCAGTTTTTACCAACATCCCGGTATGGCCAATGAAGCGTCACGTGACACGGGTCACGTCTGGGGTCAGTTACGATATTAGCCCTTACAGTCTATCTCCGCACTGTAAGAGTAAACATACTACTAATGACTGTAGACTCATAACATAGGTACTCAAATGAAACTGGAAAATCTAACTAAGACATTTATGACGATTTCAAATTGAAAAAAACTTTAGTTTTCATGATTTTCACAAAAGTAATTCATCGCTTTAAGGGTTAAACCAATTCTTTAAACAGTGCTAAATTGTAACACAGGATTATAAGCACGTAGATCCACATTCCTATATATCCTGGTCCATTTTAGCCTATGTGGCACACCAATGCCTTGTTTAAGCACTTAGCTCAGTCACCCACAAGACCGTCCTCGCTGCCACGGAGGGGGGGGGGGTGGCAAACACTTTTTTAGGTGATTTCGCTTCCTGTGCCAGGGTTAAATGGAGCGCAAATATCGGCTGATTTCTGTCCTCGAGGACGGTCAAAAGGTCACGGAGTGCGAATTGCAGGGTTTTCCTGAGGCACTTCATCTCGGCACAATCACATCCGGGAGCTTGTGTGACCTAGTTTTCTGGATCACCAGTGGCTGAACGACGAGCGCGCAAATAGATCGATTAACCTTTTACTCCTACGTTAATTTGGTTTCAATATTTTCAATCATTTTAAGTTGGAAACTGCGTAAGCTTCAAATGGATGGTCAACATATGTTTCGAGAACTAGGTGTCCAAATAATTATGGAATCTATTGTTCAGCTAATATAACACGATTCATAAAACCCTCTGGACCCTTGAAACATGCATAAATACAGCATGTTTTATCAAATCCGTTGAATCCATGAAACACATGAGCCATGACAGGTGAAGGATCGAGTGTTTTTCTAATAGTTTGTTATCGATCATATATTTGTATTGTTGACATAACAACAAACGAATAGGCCTGTAAGGATTCAAAGTAGTAAATAAAGACTACAAGTCATGACCTCGGATCTAAAGGGTCATCTATCTGTAGATTGATGAACATTAATTACAATACAATGTTATTCACTCACTCACTCACTCACTCACTCACTCACTCACTCACTCACTCACTCACTCACTCACTCACTCACTCACTCACTCACTCACTCACTCACTCACTCACTCACTCACTCACTCACTCACTCACTCACTCACTCACTCACTCACTCACTCACTCACTGAGTTATCAATCAATCAATTAATCAAGCAAGCAATCAAGTAGTAAAGCAACCAATCATTCACTTATAAACTCACTCTCTCGCTCACTCAAGAACTTACTCAAGTACTCACTCAAAAACTCACTCACTCAAGAACCCACTCACTTAAGAACTCACTCTCCCAAGAACACTAGACGTTAGATAGATCACACTACCAGGACAAAATACTGGTTTAATGCTGGTCCAGCGTCTACGATGCTGATATTTTCAATCATTTTAAGTTGGAAACTGTGTGAGCTTCAAATGGATGGTCAACATATGTTTCGAGAACTAGGTGTCCAAATAATTATGGTATCTATTATTCAGCTAATATAACACGATTCATAAAGCTCTTTGTACCCTTGAAACATGCATAAATACAGCATGTTTTATCAAATCCGTTGAATCCATGAAACACATGAGCCATGACAGGTGAAGGATCGAGTGTGTTTCTAATAGTTTGTTATCGATCATATATTTGTATTGTTGACATAACAACAAACGAATAGGCCTGTAAGGATTCAAAGTAGTAAATAAAGACTACAAGTCATGACCTCGGATCTAAAGGGTCATCTATCTGTAGATTGATGAACATTAATTACAATACAATGTTATTCACTCACTCACTCACTCACTCACTCACTCACTCACTCACTCACTCACTCACTAACTCACTCACTCACTCACTCACTCACTCACTCACTCACTCACTTACTCACTCACTCACTCACTCACTCACTCACTCACTCACTCACTCACTCACTCACTCACTCACTCACTCACTCACACAATCAATTAATCAAGCAAGCAAGCAAGCAATCAAGCAATCAAGCAATCAAGCAGTAAAACAATCAATCACTCACTTATGAACTCACTCACTCGCTCACTCAAGAACTCACTCAAGTACTCACTCAAAAATTCACTCACTCAAGAACCCACTCATTTAAGAACTCACTCTCCCAAGAACACTAAACGTTAGATAGATCACACTACCAGGGAAAATACTGGTTTAATGCTGGTCCGGCGTCTACGATGCTGTCCCGGACATATACCAGCTGTAGTTCAAAGCGTAGTGCTCGCCAGGAATTGTGACTTACTGATTGATCATTATTTGGATAACACACCGGATCACGTGTCTGACGTGCAAAGCCATAAGGCAGTATCTGCTTACTTGTAAAGTAAGCAGATACTGCCTTTTAGCAGAGCAGTTGTAATGTAAGCTGTACTGAGTATGACTTATTTTTTATGAATGATTGAACAGTACATTTTCTGGATCACGGGACGCATCACTAGTGATGACAGACCTCGGCTGATCCTGACAAAGTAGATGAGATGATTGCGCATGCCCAGCAAATACGAGACGTTGACCCGTTGCCGGGGTAATGTTGACCTAGCGTCGTAGACGCTGTCCAACTTTAGCCCGGCATTGGGTCAATGTCTCGTGTTTGCTAGGGGTGGAAGAGTGAGATAAGGCCACTACCGGTACTCAGTATTTTTTTCTCGGTTTTAGATGAGCGTGTGCATTAGATTAAAGAATCATTCAGCTTCAGAACGCGCATGCCTGGGACGGTCAAGTGTAGGCCAACAGTAGCCTATTGAGTACAGATTGACGGCATTAATATAGCCACTGAACTGATTACAAGATACTACTCAAACGAGACATTGATCCAATGGTGTTTTAATGTTAGGCCAACGTCTGCGACGCTGGCCCAAGATTGAACCAACATTAGATAAATGTACAATGTTTGAGAGAAAGTCCTCCTGCCCAGCAAACGCAAGACATTTGTATGACATTTATGCAATGTCGGCCCAACGTCTTCGACGTTGGTCCAACATTGCATAGCGTCATACAAATGTTTTGTGTTTACTGGGTGACAATACAAACTTGGGGGTCAAGCAGTTTCCAAATCCCCGCAGTAATACTGTCAGTTTGCTTGCAAGTAGGCGACCAAGTAGGGGCAAAAGACAAGGGCTTTGAATTATTACCTCATAGATGTCGCTCAAGTATATATGAACTTGCTGTGATTTGAGAACTTGCTCTTAATGAGGCTTTGGGTATGAAACGCATATTTAGTATTATTATGGAATAGGGCCTTGGCTTACCCACGGGCACTATTGCCTTCTGGGGGACCCTTGTCCCGCGAATTTTGACAGTTGACTACACCTTTAACTCCTCAAAACTCATACACGGATCTCAAGGATGTAGTATTTTACTTCACTATTAACTTTGTAAAGTTTCTCCATGTAATACTCCCAGTGGTTAGCACTACCGCTTGTCACGCTGGTGCTCAGGGGTGCGTCCACTGCTCTCAGTAACCAATGTTTCTTCCCTGTCCATTCGTAAAGATTCAATATTGTGGGGAGCCTCCGTGACCAAGAGGTAGAATGCTCGGTGACAGCAATTAAATTTCGGTGTTATCTGATTCATCTTGGGTGTTCTCCTGGCCATGTTTTTCCTGTATCTTCGGCGCTATGGAAATTAATTATTTGTACTTGTATGCTCGCAAAATGGACTAAAGCCCCATTTATGTTTCCATCCATTCCCTCCTCGCTTATACTCATTCATTAGTTTGATAATTCTGGCCTCCGATTTGACTACTGGGTGAAATATCCGATCATTAAGTACTCTTGTGGGAAACTTTTGCGTTATTCTGAAAAAAATGTTGAGTAGGTTTTATGGCTCACCTGACATGTCACTTATGATTACAGAGTGATTCAGGATATAACAGATGAGATACATGTAAATCTAGTGTGCCTGCATGTGTTGGATCTATACCGCAGCTTAACGGCCCAATGTTGGCTTAAAACTTAAAATGTTTGCTGGGTACACGGATCTGAGCTCTAAACATCATTACCACAGGCAAAAACCTCCCACATCATGTAAAGTCGGGACAAAGTACTAGAGATTATCTGAACAGCTCAGGTATTCGATCAATTTAGAACACTTTATAATTGTGGAGAAACTGCAAGAAACATACACAGGCTCTTCTGAAGCACTGTCCTTCGCTTGGTCCACCGAGATGTTGGTTATTTATTTAAATTTCTACTCACTTGAAGCTGTGTCAATTTCAAATGGGTCAAAATTGGTCACAATAAATAAGAGTAGGGCATAGTCCCGGCTTCGGACTTCCCTCTGTCGCGATATTACCATGATTGTGCAGAAAGCGACGTAAAGCAATATTCACTCACTCTGTTGTCAGCGTCAAGGTTTTAACGATACGAGTATAGTGAAAGGAATTTTAAGCGGAATCATGCTAACAATAATATACGTCTAACACACATGAAGTCTCCCACAAAGTTGACGACTCAAAACTAGCATTATGCGCCAATTCGTCACCCTGGTATTAAAGTGTCGTATCTGCCACTCTACTTTGCAAAGTGGAATATACGTCCCTTTAACCCTTAAAGCGCTGAATTTTTCTTATAAACTATGGAGGCCAAAGGGTTTTATTCAATTTGACATCATCGTAACTGTCTTAGTCAGCACTTTCCGATTCATTTGAATACCTATGTTATGGGTCTACGGCCATTGGAAATATGTTTACTCTTACAGCGCGGGGATCGACTTTAGTCGTCAGAATCTGACGTCTACAGACGTCAGATTCTGACGACTAAAGTCGGTCCCCGCGCTGTAAGGGTTAATACAAAGGTAAGGAACTGCATTGATAAAATTAGAAAAATAAAAAAGACGACAACACTCGTTGTTTTAATAATTTTCACTCACATTACGTTGTGAATAGCGTGAGCGAGACCCAACTTCAAGTGAGTGGAAATCAGGTAATTTGGTGCCTCAAATTAGATTTATATGGCGATTAAGGGGACCCCAATTAGCAAGCACGCTCAGTCATCACGGTTAGCTGGCTGGCCCTGATTCAGACGGACGCTGAGGTAACGGGAGGTGACATTTCACCTATTAACATGTGCTGCGCTTCGTTACGGAGTTGACATCTGTCACGTAAACAGCTGCTCTCCCCTGTCAGCCAGGGGACGTCTGCCACATTAGCGGCCCGGTTCCTTCATTAGGGTTTGTTTAGGAGGTTTTATATGGATTATCATCCGGACAAACTCGCTGATTTTCTCTGACGGTTATAAATGGGTCCATGTTGAGAGCCTTGGTCGACCAGCAGTAGAAAACTTATTTTGTTATCTTGTCGACTGTGAAATAAAAATGAATGAATGGGGTTTGACGTCACCTCATTCAGGCTAAGCTGGGCCAGGAGAACCTAGTGATGATGGTGATAGAAATCCTCCAGACACCTGATTCGATATTCGAACCCAGGCGATCTGATGTCAAGCACGCAACATCTCAGTGAGGTTCATAGCAATACTGAATCTTTACGAGTGAGCTGGAATGAAACATTTTAAAGACCCACATACCACAGCAGAAGACGAGCACACAAGCTGCTACAAAAATGAAATGAATCGGGCTTTAGGCCACCTTTGTGCACATATAGGCTAAACTGGGCCAGGAGAACCTCCTGAGGATGGTGAGATGATTGAGATGACACTGTCCTCCAGACACAGGATTCGAAATTCGAACCCTGGCGGTCTGAGGCCGAGCACGCTACCTCTCGGTCACGGAGGCTCCCCACAATACTAACTTTCACACGTGGATGGGGAAGAAACATTTTTGTTTCTTTCAAACCGCCGAGACCGGGGACCGAACCCCGAACTCTGGCGTGAAAGGCAGCGGTGCTAACCACTACCCTAGGGCCCCCGCCCACAAGCTGCTACATGACAGGCAACCTTAGCCACTAAACACAGTTCCCAGGGTTAAATAATTTGACAGCAAACTATAACATTAATGGTATTTTAATTTACATTGCACCATTTTAAAGGTGATCTATCACCCCTTATATAATATGAATAATTTTGTGACAAATAAATCAAAGTTCCCACAAGATGGGGCACAAGTGTTTCCTTATATGGGGTGATTGGCTATCATGTGACCCTCTGAGAGGGTCACATGATAGCCAATCACCCCATATATGGAGTGATAGGCTATCATGTGAGGGTCACATGATAGCCAATAATCCCATATAAGGACATAATTATTCATACCATATAAGGGGTAATAGATCACCTTTAAAGGACATCAAATGTTTAGGTTTTACTCTTATCTGCTGCTCAAGTTGCAATTTAATTATCAAATAATCTTAATTGTAACTGAAAAAGATATTGGTCACCCTAATTTCTGTGTTGCAGAAGTAAATCATTAGGCTAATATCAGCTTTGACATATGATCAACAGACTGCAAGAATTTTAAGCAATACTGTAGATCTGGTAATTTTCGCGAATTTCGCGAAGAGGACAAATTCGCGAAATAAAGAATCTGGTGAACATTATTATTATAATAGCGCTCCTAAAGAAAAAATGAAAATTCGCTAATTCTAAACTTCGTGAATGGTCCAAAAATCTGAAATTCGCGAAAATTTAAACACGAGAAAATCACCTGATCTACAGTATATAGTGGCCACTTCATAACTCGCTTCAGACTGCACCTGGCAGCCAAACCAAAAAAACAAATATATATCACTCGATTCTCAACACAACGTGTCTAGCTCTAAATCATAGATCCGATAACCTGTGCGAGTAACGAATTATCTTAATATTATTAAATATAGGTCTAAATCGTACTTGTTTCCTGGTGTATTTTTAATGTTTGTTGAAGACCTCATATACACACCCTGTATGCGGGTACAGTGATATGCGGTTCTATCTCTCTTTAATACTATGAGTTTGAGCAACGCATAATAAAATACACGGTGCTATCCGGTTCTCGTTCAAAGTATTAAGAAGATCAGGATCACACAACATTACTCTGGATACAGGGTGTGGTAGGCGTGCGGCGATCAGGATAGTTTAATTTTAACCCTTAAAGCGCTGAAATACTTTCGTATAAATCATGAAGGCCAAAGGGGTATCTTCAATTTGAAATCATCATACTTACATCATCTCTTACCCCCTGCTTACAGTGCGGATGTTGACTTTAGACGTTAGAATCTGACGTCTACAGACGTCAGACTACAGACGTCAGTCGTCTAAAATAATATACATGTGCATACCATCAGATAAAAAACCGGTAAAATTTACATTTATCAATTTTTAGTCTTAGTGAACTGTGCATGTCATGCTCCTCAATAAATAATATTTTATGTAGCTTATGTTCCAAGTAAACAGTTACTTCTCGCCTTCACACGTGTAATTTTGTCATAATTAGGCCTGTATGTTCCGGTTGTATATGCTTTTTTGAATGCCTTTATAGTCACTCCTATTGAATTTTCTGTCCCAGTCTAGTATTCTTCCCCACGACCAATCGGAAGAGTGGTTTATCCTGCCACATGACGCGGTCGGACGATCACCACCGTCATTCAGTTGTTATTTAAAGGGGGTAGAATACCAGAATTGAGCTGACTTTATATGATCACAACCTGCCATTCCAATGAATACAAAGTTGTTGACAAATATTGTTTGAAAGGCCTTGTTCACTGCAATTCCTGTTTAGTTTATACATATTCACCAGGTGGTGTTAATTCTTACAGTTTCCGAAACGGGCGCGAAGCTTTCTGGGTATACTATTATCCCGTCAATGGTTCACATAATTAACAGTAAATCTCCACTTCAATGTTTGCCCAAGCTCTGCAACGATAGCCCTATATTATACAAACATCGGGTCAACGTCTTGTCTTTGCTGGAATGGCCCAATATTATTTCAAGGTTTCCAAGCGTCTTCGATGCTGGCCCAACCTTAAAAACATTGGATCAACGTGTTCACACACAGCTAAACCAGAGGAGCAATTCTTTTGGGAGCTTTAAAACAGGTCAAAAAATAACTCTCCATCGGAGTAGCTCCCCATGGAGACACAGAAGAAACTGTTGCATAAGGGAGTTGTTAAATGGCTTTCCAGGAGTTAAAAGATTTTAAAAAAGGTGAAAATATTTCTAATTTGAGTTAACACATAATAATTTTGTAGTGGAGTGAAATAACTCTAGCTTGGCTGTGTGTGTTGTGTTTGTTTTCATCGATCAATGTTGTTTTAATGTTGGCCCAACGTCTGCAACTCTGGTCCAACTTTAAACAACATTGTGTCAACGTCTACTGATTGCCACCATGCACACTCTCGCCGTGCCACTCTTCGCACTTCCACCTTACAAATTAGGTCCCAGCTGGCGCCTCTACCTGGCATGTAGTCACTAGGGGGCGTTATTTACGGTCTGCTGGGCTTGTCGCTCCCCTCCTGACTAATGACACAGCTGATCTGGGTCCACGTCCGCCATTTTGTCTTCCTGCAGCGCAGCAGAATCTTGACCGACTCAGAGACTGAATCAGCAACGCTCCCCAGCAAACACAAAACATTTGTATAGCATTTGTACAATATTGGACCAACGTCGAAGACGTTGGGCCGACTTTGTACAAATGTTCTGTGTCTCTAGCAGCAAATGGCAAGAAATGACACGTTTATTTCGGAGTGATATCGCTGGTGATCAACTCTGTCACGGTTTCTCAACTATCCAGTTATTATAATATTGAATCGTAATGAGTGGATGGTGAAGAAACATTTCGTTTCTTAGAAGCCTAAATAGCGAGATCTAGGGACGAGCCAGCGGTAACCACTACACCATAACCCCATCTCTTAAGGTTTACGTAAAGTAGGCTTTGTTAAGAGCAAGGAGGCTCAACCTCCTTGCTAAAAGTAAGGAAATTTATCATCAACAACACAGAACTTGGCAAAAGTTGGTATTTATAGCTGTGGGGCGGGGGCCCTAGGGTAGTGGTTAGCACCGCTGCCTTTCACGCCAGAGTTCGGGGTTCGGTTCCCGGTCTCGGCGGTTTGAAAGAAACAAAAACGTGTAAAACTCAGTATTTCGGAGAGCCTCCGTGACCGAGAGGTAGCGTGTTCGGCCTCAGATCGTCAGGGCTCGAATTTCGAATCCTGTGTCTGGAGGACAGTGTCATCTCATTCATCTCACCATCCTCAGGAGGTTCTCCTGGCCCAGTTTAGCATATATGTTTAGTTTAGCCTATATGTGACCTAAAGCCCGATTCATTTCATTTCATTTATAGCTGTGGCTTCATTAGCCGTGTCGTCCTCTCCGTGGATTGATGTATTTGCTTAACCCGAAAAATCCAACATGGCGGTGACTGAGAGCGATCTCGACCCCAAGGTCCGAAAAATGTCCACAACTTTTTAATGACTTTGCGACACTCAAGCTGAGCATGCGAGCATGGAACTGAAATGTTACTGATTCTAAAAAAAATATTTTTGCTCCGATTATCCCCCGATATGTTCCGATATGACAGTCCAAAAAAATGTCCCACAATTGTGTACGCAGTCAATCTGTGGCTGAAACCTGTTTCAGCCACTGGGGCTATGGCTTCATCATATATTTCTTTACGCAAAATATCGTATAATAGACAATGACATACAACATAAATTTCATCTTCCACATTGGCAGTGCTACACGGTGTGTGCCACATGATATGACCAATTATTATTTTTCAAGAGACAATTTCATTCAACGCCAAATAGTCGACCCGTATTCCATTATGCTACTCACACGATATGTCATAGCTTAGTGAACGTGGAGTAGCGTAGGGGAGGCTTGGGAGAGTTGGGTCGCAGGGAGAGTTGGGCCACCCCCGATATCACAGTAACGTGAAGCATTATGACCAGGTGCTGCCGTCTAGCGTATCAACGATACATTACCTATTGTTTGATGTGACCAGCTTATCGAGCCAATGTTCAATGGCGATTTTGTGTCAAGAAATCGATTATATTGAAAAATGTGTAAATAATTGACCCGAAGGTAAGCAATTTGGTAGCATATCAATAGTACATAGTAGACTGCTCTTTTGTGGTTTGTAATATACCTATAATAATACTCTGTCATCAAGGCATTTAAAGAATCAATATCGTCAAAAACCATTCTGTAATTTTGATTTTAACAAAAAATGGCAGATATAGGGAGAGTTGGGACAGTCAAATGTGGGAGAGCTGGGACACTATGTGGGAGAATTGGGCCATGCAACGATAATTTGTTTTATACATGACTATAGTGATTACCATGTTCATACTTAAAGTGTTTCTGTTTTATTCTTGTGTTCTGTCTATTTTGACGTATCTGTACCGACATACTCTGTGTGACCCATCTCTCCCAGGCATGGCCCAAGTCTCCCCGAACATGGCCCAAGTCTCCCCACTCCTTGGGAGGGTTGGGTCAGGAGAAGACCTGTTTTTAATTGCCTTTTTTCCCTATGCAGCATAATGCATATGAAATAAATTAAAGTTCGGATTGTTAGGCATGATCTGAACCTCGCAAAACCACACGAAACAGTATAATATGACAAATTGGAAAAGCAGACGGTGGCAAAATATAACAAGTGGCCCAACTCTCCCAAGCCTCCCCTATGTTATATAATGATTTAAACTTATTACCAACAGAAGTTAGAGCTCATCCACCCAAACCACACAGTGTGGACCAACAGCTTTTTCAAAAGTAATAGGCTCATCTAAAAATAACCCGAAATATCTATAATCCGATAATCTAAATCATTATTACCAATCTGAGGTACAAAACTATCTCGTCGTTTATGATATTTTCTGAAAAGAAACAACATAGATTTATCCGTATTAGGTTTTATTTTCCACCCCTTACACTATTGATCTCTTTTATCTAGTAGTCTTTGAAGATTTATTCTTGCGTCTAAAACAGGCCACGCAATCCATATGAGTTATTCTACAGTTACCATGTTTACAGTCACTACCCGAACATGCTTCTATATGACTCACAGACACAAGGCCAATGTGGAGTGTGGATTTTCTTCCTCTCCTGGTGGACATCCACGGGACCTTATGCCAGCTAGTGCTGAAGGCTGGGCCACTGTGACGTTGGCCCAACCTTCAGCACTAGCTGAGTGATTGAGAGGTGACGGATAAATCCCCTGTGAATACACTGATTAGCGCCCCCGTGTGGACAGATCTGTCAATATTGCCAGGCTTAATCACGTTAATCAGACAGAACCCCCCCTCCCGCATTTGGTGTCTTCTCCATAAAATCCATACCGCTCCTGAAAAATCAGGCGTGAACTGGAATGTGTCTGCACCGGCCATTCGGCTTACAAACATCGGCAAAATTGGAGCAGAATACATGGTCTATTTTTAAAGCGTTTTTCGAGTTAAGTGGCTTTTTAATTTACTGTATTTCGCGATTTTAATTATTGCATTTATAAAGCAAACGTTTTGAAAAATACAAAAGAGCTGTATTGTCAGATAGTAGGTTAAAGAGCATGTACTACCAACGTACGTTAAGGCATTTGGACAAACTAGGGACATCTCAATTACATAATGGTTTGGGATATAGACGACACAAAAGTTCGCCAAATTTTATTTTGTATTTGTAAGTTTCTAATATCATCATTTTTTTTGCGAAAATTATTGTACATGTAGAGCTATTACTCAGATATCTATATATCTGCTTTTGAAATGTGAGAGGCATCATTACAGATATTTTATATTATTAACTAATTACAAGACAAATGAACAGGTGCTTATTTTTTATTTTGTGAACCTTTTTCAGTATGAATATATCGTCACCCTCGGTATGAAAGGTTGTGTCTGCCACTTTATAAAGTGACAGTTACACCGTTTCATATCCAAATGGACGATATACTGTCCGAGATTACTTATCAATAACATAATTATAAAGTATTGACAATGGGGTTGCATGGCTAGTATAATCTCTAATAAGCAGTCTCTAATAAACATTATCACCTAATACCAAAAATTAGAAACATGTTTATAGAATGTGTGAATCCACATCATCGTAACCAGTGGATTGTTGTGCCAAAAACAGTTGTTCGAAAACTAAACGCTCTAGCCCAGCAAACACGCGACATTGTACCATTGTTGTATTAATGCTGGCCTACTTTCTGCGATGCTGTACCAATATTTAAACAACATTGGTTTAATGTGTCGTGTTGCTTGAAAAGTGTCGCCTGCGCTGCATGGGGAACCAGAACTTACTGAACTGCAATATCAACATGGAATCGTCTGGATGCACGCCACCCCCTCCATAAATGTTTCTTGTGATGTCAATATTATTTGTTTTGATCATGTTTGATATGATTAAAATAGCAGCTGCTCGAGGCCATGTAACCAATTTAACTTGTTAACGGCACATTCTAATAATATTATAACACATATCGGGTCGAGTTCTAAAACGTACGAATATTTTCACCCATTTAAAGCTGTCAGTTACTTCAAGAATGACAGCTTTGAATGAGAAACGCAACACCAGCGTTATTATTAGCCCCAGTGGCTGAAACCTCAGTGAAGACGACACGGCTACGTTATTACCAGACACACAGCAAATAACGTTACAACCTTTGATCGCGCAGCAAACACGATACATTGAGCCAATGTTGGTTTAATGTTGGGCCAGCGTCGCAGACGCTGGTCCAGCAATAAATCAACATTGGCTCAATATGTCGCTTTGCTGGGTCAGGGGTGATGATAACCATGATGTATGCCTTGCTTGATAAGTAGTTTCCTGCACGGCAACAACGCCAATCCCGGGCTCCCTCGTAACCATGGAAACGGTTACCGTGACGATCTGTCACACTCCGGTATGTATAATTAGTATTTCACCTCCCGATTCCGTTCTGGATCAACCCTCTGCGCACCGCAGACTCAACCTCTTAAGGGCTGAGCAACACTATAAAGTTCATCATATTTATTATCACATCAAAACAACAACCTTTTCGATGTGAAATGTGTCTCGTAACTGGAAAATTTGAAAAATAAGTGGCCTTCAATTTGACAGATCTGAATAAGTTCAACTGATTTCAAGCTGTGGATCTCTCATGTGAGGCACAGCTTCAAATGGGTGAAAATCTTAAGTAAAAACTTTGAAAATTATATTCTTAGCTAACCTGTTGCGAGTGTGTGCCACATATCTTTATTATTATTATTATTTATTAAGCTTTCGTGTATACATAATTTCATACAGGTAACCTTACTTACAAGTGACATAATCAATGCGATTATCATGGAAGCTGTAGTAATGTTGTGAAAAATAAAAAATATTTATACACTCGGATAACGAAATCAGGCGACCAAAACCCTTTAAGAGTAAGGAATCTATAAAAAATATAGCATGTTAAAATATCTATAGACGTACATATACACATGCAAACATATGCATACAAACTATTATAATAAGTATCAATATCTACTTAAGCTAGTAAAGGCACATATTTGTCATCTGCATATACTAGTCCAAGTACATAGGTTGCTGCAGGAGAAATCGCTACCTAATAAATCATTGAAAACGGTTTTAGCTGTGTATTATTAGCTGTGTATAAAAGTATAAAATTTGCTTTAATATCAGAAGGTGAAGTGTTCCACAAATAAACAATTCTATCGGTATAGTCGCCGTGATCATGTCTCCAAATTAAAACCAACCTGTGAATTCTGCCAACAAGTACAATTATTGATTGCATAGCTATAATACACAGTAAACACGCGGCCTTTAACCAATCTTGGTTTGATGTTGGGCCGGCGTCGAAGACGACGGACCAACATTAAATCAACAATGGTTCATTTTAACATGTTTTCTGCCTAATATCTGTGAAATGTACGAAAAATAGCGGCTGTTTCTGAGATACTCACATTATAACAGTGCTAGGTTAATAAGTTATTACAGCTAATTCTGACAAAATGCAGTATAAGCTTACTTGTAAAGTAAGCAGATACTGCATGTTGGCTTTGAACGGCAGAGTACACCTTTATAACTCCACACGTGACACCGTCTATTAACACTTACAAGTCAGTATAGTGGGGGGGGGCCTCCGTGATCGAGAGGTAGCGTGCTTGGCCTCAGACCGACAGGGCTCGAGTTTCGAATCCTGTGTCTGGAAGACAGTGTCATCTCAACCATCTCACCATCCCCAGGAGGTTTTCCTTGATCAGTTTAGCCTATATGTGCACAAAGCCTATAGCCCGATTAATTTCATTTCATTACACTTACAATATCTACTCAACTTGTGTGTGACGCGACACACAATTTCAAGTAAGTAAAAATTAGCAAATAAACGAATATTATTTCTCATATCGGAGATCAGGAATAATTAAAGGTGATCTATCACCCCTTATATGGTATGAATAATTATGTCCTTATATGGGGTGATTGGCTATCATGTGACCCTCTCAGAGGGTCACATGATAGCCAATCTCCCCATATATGGGGTGATTGGCTATCATGTGACTCTCTCAGAGGGTCACATGATAGCCAATCACCCCATATAAGGAAACACTTGTGCCCCATCTTGTGGCAGCTCTGATTTATTTGTCACACATTTATTCATACTACATAAGGGGTGATATGTCACCTTTAAATACACCTGATAAAAGACGCGTTCTATCTTGACCCCTAACGCGCTGAATACTTTTGTACAAACCATGGAGACCAATTTGAAATCATCATAAAAGTCCTAGTTAGCGCTTTCCGCTTCATTTGAATATCTATGTTTTGGATATACGATCATTATAAATAATTTTACACTTTCGGTTCGGGGATCGATTCTAGACGTCATAATCTGACGTCTACAGACGCCAGACTCTCAAGTCTAAAGTCGATCCCGGTGTTGTAGGAGTTAAAATGTTTCTTTTAGAGTGCCGATGACGAGGATTAGATAAACAATGTGAGTCGTGATGGCCAAGTATAGTACTCCACTCCAGACCACACCCACCCCGCTATTTTATGCTAAAGTAACGTGACTATAAGTGACGCTTGTGATTGGTCGGGGTGGAGTACTATACTTGGCCCGTCGTGATTTAGACGCTCAATTGTTCAAGTGATTTGTAGTTTTATCAGGGATTGCATCGGTGCGCTGCTAATTATTTCTGCGACAATATTATTTCGCTAACCTTTGAAAATGATCCCATTTGGCAATGTACTTTGGACCAAGTATGGTACTCTACCACAGACCAATAAATGACGAGATCAGCCGATCACCACCGTCATTCAGTCGAGCATTATTTAAACAGAATAGCATTATTGGGCCTGTACTTCTAGGCTTTCGAACCGTCCCGGTAAAATATGATCTGCCACTGCGAATATTCTATTGGGACCCTCTGGGAGAGATAAATAGTACAGGCAAGTTTTCCTCTGAATAACTGATTTTACCAATCAGGGAGAATCCTCAAGATGGAGATGGCGAGGAACCAAATGTAGCACTTTTGTAACCCCACAATGAGCCAGCGTTATTTTGTGAGTATAGCGGATCATTCTGGTAGATTATCGCTGTGGCGTAATTTATCTAATGTCACATGCAGAAAACGGGGACGTCTGCCCAGTGTTGGGCCAACATTGCTTCAACACTGGGACGACGTATGTCTCATTGCAACAGGGGGTCTCAAGGCTTATTTATTTAAGATTTACCTCTTCTATTTAATGTAGATTTATTTTTAATTTCTCCACTACCAAAGCAGCCACTTTTTTGCGTAAAACAGCTCGAATACTGCAAAACCGGTGCCGTTTTTATCGGTCGAAAATGTCCAAACTATTAAATCTGCATTAGCCTACACTTTGAATGCGGCAGAAATATTTTTTTTCTTCATATCTGTCTATCTGAGGAATTTTGTATCCGCCACTGTTGAATATTGAGAAAAGTGTTTATGACAATTATCGCCGATCGACTCAATTAAATCATCGTCCTTTAGCAACTAAAGTGTGGTGTGTGCCACTCAAGTAAGTAGCACACGCCACACATTGGTTTCCACGGGACGATTATATTATTATGTTGATTGGTAACAATTAGCTAAACCAATACAGCGTTTAAATATTTGTGTGTAAAGCATGGAGATCCAAGGGTTTTTTCAATTTGAAATCGTTATAATTGTCCTAGTTAGCTGTTTCCGATTCATTTGGATATCTATGTCATGGGAAATGAATCGGGCTTTAGGCCACCTTTGTGCACATATAGGCTAAACTGGGCCAGGAGAACCTCCTGAGGATGGTGAGATGATTGAAATGACACTGCCCTCCAGACACAGGATTCGAAATTCGAGCCCTGGCGGTCTGAGGCCGAGCACGCTACCTCTCGGTCACGCAGACTCCCCACAATACTGACTTTCACACGTGGATGGGTCATCGGCCATTAGAAATATTTTAATTCTTTCAGTGCGGAGACCGTCAGAATCTGACGTCTACAGACGTCAGATTCTGACGTATAAAGACGGTAGACGTCAGATTCTGACGTATAAGGACGGTCCCCGCACTAAAAGGGTAAACACTTTGGCTGCTAGCGGACGGTGTTGCTGTTCTGGTAGAGCGCTCTCACATAAAATACTGGCGACATAGTATTTACGTGGACATGTAAATGGTGTTATATGAGCTTATCAGAGAGGATTACGGCCTGACGTAATCAGTTAATGCCACCATCGCCGCCTGCAGAGACAGCGCGTCAGCAACCCACCTCCATCACCCTGCCCTCCGGGGAGGGCAGATGGAGGGATGGAGAACCCACCTCCATCACCCTGCCCTCCAGAGAGGGGAGATGGAGGGCTGGAGGTCTGCGCTGAGGACGATCTTTAACACTGTCTTATAACAGTAAAATTTGAACATATATGACTTCCAATTTGAAAAATCTGAATAATTTGAATTAACTTAATTTACTTAATTTATTTGCCATGCCATGTCATGCCATGCCATGTCATGCCATGCCATGCCATGCCATACCATGCCATGCCATGCCATGCCATGCCATGCCAAGCCATGCCATGTCATGCCATGCCATGCCATGCCATGCCATGCCATGACACGCCATGCCATCCATGCCAAATATTTATGTATATAATTGTTATGTATATAATAATAAACTAGACAGTCATGCAGTCAAAGACTGCAAACCACCGCACAAATTAGGAATCGTTTTCCGGGTCCTGCATCCTGATCGCAGAATCCGGATCATCCTCGAAGCTGTTTTAATGTTAGTCCGGATTGAATAATAAACGTCGTTTGTGTGTGACGTCATGATCTCTCGTTTGTAGGTTTTATTTTTTACAATACCTTTTGTAATTAGCCAGGACACACATAATCTGATAATTTAGAGGATGTGGTATATTGGTTGTATTGCTTAGTTAAAATCACTGCACTGCTTTGCTTTCTCGGAAGAGTCTCCTTTATGAAAATCGCACTATCAAGTGCAGATGCTCATAAACAGGGGGTTTCTACGTAAGCCATCTTAGTGACCCTGAACTGGGTCAAAAGTGCATTACGTTGAAAGTAACGAGCGATAAAGTGGGCTCGCAATTCCATCCATACCCGAATCCTGACAGTATAAACCTCTCAGCCATAGGAAGGCTTCCTTAGAGATCTCCACGGGAAGAAGGCGACGGACTTCCGTGCTCTTATGCAAATGCAAACAGCAGTAACTGCTTACTTGAAAAGTAAGCAGTTACTGCTGTTTGTTTTTGCGCGGCAGAATGGCGATAATCACCCTCGAGGGGGGGCAGTTAGAAACGCACCCTTTTCGGGGCTAATCCCAATGGAGTGGGCGACAGGTAATAAAAGTAATCCCATCTCTGGGGACAGAGATGCTCAGTGTCAGGACGTATCATTGGCACTGCTCCGTGTCCAGAGACCTGATCCGTGTCCCTGATCGCACGCGGTAACGCAATGCCTTAAGCACTGGTGAATATTGTGTAATAAGCCACGAGGCAGAAACTGCTTGCTTGACAAGTAGAGAGTCGCCAGATTTGGCTTTGCACGGCGGAATCATATAGATCATAGTCTACTCAAGATTATAATAGATCATTACATTTTTATATTGTAAATTCTATGTAATCATTCTTATATTGTAAATTCCATGGAATCATTTTATTTATACTTTTATACTGTCAAATCTATTAAGTCATCTTCTTCATATTTTCATTATGTCAATTATATTCAATCATTATCTTTATATTTTATATACTTATATATTTATATACGGTCACCTATATTCATCTCCTTTATATCTTTACACTGTCAGTTATTTTCAATCTATGATTTAATATTTACCTCTTCTATTTAATGCAGATTTATTTTAAATTCTCCACTACCACTTTTTTGCATAAAACAGCTCGAATACAGCAAAATCAGTGCCGTTTTTATCGGTCGAGAATCTCCATACTAATAAATCTGCATCAGCCTACACTTTGAATACGGCAGAAATAATTTTTTTTCTTTATATCTGTCTATCTGAGGAATTTTGTATCCGCCACTGTTGAATATTGAGAAAAGTGTTTATGACAATTATCGCCGATCGACTCAATTAAATCATCGTCCTTTAGCAACCAAAGTGTGGTGTGTGACACTCAAGTAAGTAGCACACGCCACACTTTGGTTTCCACTGGACGATTATATTATTATGTTGATTGTTAATAATTTGCCTAACCCATACAGCGTTTAAATATTTTTGTGTAAAGCATGGACATCCTAGGTTTTTTTTTTATTTGAAATCGTTATAATTTTCCTAGTTAGCTATTTCCGATTCATTTGAATACCTATGTCATGGGTCATCGGCTAGTAGAAATATTTTAATTCTTTCAGTGCGGGGACCGTCTTTAGACGTCAGAATTCGACGTCCACAGACGTTAGATTCTGACGTATAAAGACGGTAGACGTCAGGTTCTGACGTATAAGGACGGTCCCCGCACTGAAATGGTGAACACTTTGGCTGCTAGCGGACGGTGTTGCTGTTCTGGTAGAGCGCTCTCACATAAAATACTGGCGACAGAATATTTACGTGGACATGTGAATGGTGTTATATGAGCTTATCAGAGCGGATTACGGTCTGACGTAATCAGTTAATGCCACCATCGCCGCCTGCAGAGACAGCACGTCCGCAACCCACCTCCATCACCCTGCCCTCTGGGGAGGGCAGATGGAGGGATGGAGAACCCACCTCCATCACCCTGCCCTTCAGGGAGGGGAGACGGAGGGCTGGAGGTCTGCGCTGAGGACAACCTTTAACCCTGTCTTATAACAGTAAAATTTGAACATATATGACTTCCAATTTGAAAAATCTGAATAATTTGAATTTACTTAATTTACTTACATGCCATGCCATGCCATGCCATGCCATGCCATGCCATGCCATGCCATGCCGAATATTCATGTATATAATTATTATGTTTGTATATAATAATAAACTAGACAGTCATGCAGTCAAAGACTGCAAACCTCCGCACAAATTAATGATCGTTTTCCGGGTCCTGCATCCTGATCGCAGAATCCGGATCATCCTCGAAGCTGTTTTAATGTTAGTCCGGATTGAATAATAGACGTCGTTTGTGTGTGACGTCATGATCTCTCGCTTGTAGGTTTATTTTTTGCCATACCTTTTCTAATCAGCCAGGACTTACATAATCTGATAATTTAGATGCTGTGGTATATGATTTGGTTGTATTGCTAAATTAAAATCACTTCACAGGGTCTTTAACAGCGCTTTGCTTTCTCGGAAGAGTCTCCGTTATGAAAATCACACTATCAAGTGCAGATGCTCATAAACAGGGGGTTTCTACGTAAGCCATCTTAGTGACCCTGAACTGGGTCAAAAGTGCATTACGTTGAAAATAACGAGCGATAAAGTGGGCTTGCAATTCCATCCATACCCGAATCCTGACAGTATAAACCTCTCAGCCATAGGAAGGCTTCCTTAGATATCTCCACGGGAAGAAGGCGACGGACTTCCGTGCTCTTATGCAAAGGCAGACAGCAGTAACTGCTTACTTGAAAAGTAAGCAGTTACTGCTGTTTGTCTTTGCGCGGCAGAATGACGATAATCACCCTCGAGGGGGGCAGTTAGAAACGCACCCTTTTCGAGGTTAATCCCAATGGAGTGGGCGACAGGTAATAAAAGTAATCCCGTCTCTGGGGACAGAGATGCTCAGTGTCAGGACGTATCATTGGCACTGCTCCGTGTCCAGAGATCTGATCCGTGTCCCTGGACGCACGCGGTAAGGCAATGCCTTAAGCACTGGTGAATATTGTGTGATAAGCCAAGAGGCAGAAACTGCTTGCTTGACAAGTAGAGAGTTGCCAGATTTGGCTTTGCACGGTGGAATCATATAGATCATAGTTTACTCAAGATTATAATAGATCATTACATTTTTATATTGTAAATTCTATGTAATCATTCTTATATTGTAAATTCCATGGAATCATTTTATTTATACTTTTATACTGCCAAATCTATTAAGTCATCTTCTTCATATTTTTCATTATGTCAATTATATTCAATCATTATCTTTATATTTTATATACTTATATATTTATATACGGTCACCTATATTCATCTTCTTTATATCTTTACACTGTCAGTTATTTTCAATCATTTTCTTTATTCATTTATTATCTTGTATACTGTCACTCATATTCAGTCATCGTCTTTATATGTTTATAATGTATATTATAATCAAGCATCATCTTTATATTTTTATACTGTCACTCACATTCAGTCATTTTCTTAAATGTTTATCCAATTATATTTAGTCAATATCTTTCGATTTTTATTTGGTCACTCACATTCACTCATATTCATGAATGTTCTTTATATTTATTATATTGTCAGTAATATTCAGTCATTCTTTTTTTTATATATTGTCACTCATATTCAGCTTGTCCTTATATTTTTCGACTGTCACTTATTTTGTAACTCTCTTTATATTTGTATACTTTCACTCATATTCAGTCACTCTCTTCTATATATTTTTCTACTGTCACTAATGCTAAGTCACTCTTTTTATATTTGCATACTGTCCCAGTGTCACTCTGTTAAATCATATAAGTCTGTAGAGCACTGTGGCATCTAAAGTGTTCAGGATGATTGGCAGTGATTGGATCTGCATCCTGGTGGACGCAGCTCATCCGTGTAGCTAATGAGGGATGTATGTTAATACAGGCGATCATTCACGCCATCTTCACCCAATATCACTATCACGTGTGGTGTAGAGAGCAAAAGGCAGTAACGAATCACATGTAACCTGAGCCGTTACTGCTTTCTCACATTGCATGGCAGATTTGTGTCCCACACATTGTATTACGGGATAGCAAGGGCTGCCTGTGTTTCCACACAATCCCGAGAGAGCATCCCAGAAAACACAAAACATTTGTATGACATTTGCACAATGTTGGTCCAACGTCGAAGACGTTGGGCCGACGTTGTACAAATGTTATACAATGTATTGTGTTTGTGGGATGGAGAATGCCATCAGCTTATACTGGGATACTTTGAAATATGAGAATATTCTTTGTAAACGTACTAACAAATATGGAATACAATTCTCTATGTATACACACAGTGGAGAGCGACTTTAGACGTCAGAATCTGATGTCAAAATCTGACGTCTAAATTCGGTCCCCGCACTGAAAGAGTAAAATATTTATAATGGCCGTAGACCCATGAAGCGGAAGGAGCTAACTAAGATATTTATGATCATTTCGGATAGAAGCAAACATTTGGTCTGTTGGTTTAGATAACAATATTTCAGCGCTTGAAGGCTAAATACTGTCAAAATTAAATAGTCTCAACATTACTTTAGCCAACAAGCAAGTATTAGTACATTGTTTGTTACTGCCTTTACATGTACTTGGACGCTGGTAGTACTTACATGCTGTCATGCCACACAATACTTCACAACTACTGCCTTTACATGGCAGTAGTTGGACACGGTCATATCACACAATACTTCACAACTACTGCCTTTACATGACAGTACTTGGACATGGTCATGCCACACAATACTTCACAACTACTGCCTTTACAGGGCAGTAGTTGGACATGGTCATGCCACACAATACTTCACAACTACTGCCTTTACATGACAGTACTTGGACATGGTCATGCCACACAATACTTCACAACTACTGCCTTTACAGGGCAGTAGTTGGACATGGTCATGCCACACAATACTTCACAACTACTGCCTTTACATGGCAGTAGTTGGACATGGTCATGCCACACAATACTGCACAACTACTGCCTTTACATGGCAGTACTTGGACATGGTCATGCCACACAATACTGCACAACTACTGCCTTTACATGGCAGTAGTTGGACATGGTCATGCCACACAATACTTCACAACTACTGCCTTTACAGGGCAGTAGTTGGACATGGTCATGCCACACAATACTTCACAACTACTGCCTTTACATGGCAGTACTTGGACATGGTCATGCCACACAATACTGCACAACTACTGCCTTTACATGGCAGTACTTGGCCATGGTCATGCCACACAATACTGCACAACTACTGCCTTTACATGGCAGTACTTGGCCATGGTCATGCCACACAATACTGCACAACTACTGCCTTTACATGGCAGTACTTGGACATGGTCATGCCACACAATACTTCACAACTACTGCCTTTACAGGGCAGTAGTTGGACATGGTCATGCCACACAATACTTCACAACTACTGCCTTTACATGACAGTACTTGGACATGGTCATGCCACACAATACTTCACAACTACTGCCTTTACAGGGCAGTAGTTGGACACGGTCATATCACACAATACTTCACAACTACTGCCTTTACATGACAGTACTTGGACATGGTCATGCCACACAATACTTCACAACTACTGCCTTTACAGGGCAGTAGTTGGACATGGTCATGCCACACAATACTTCACAACTACTGCCTTTACATGGCAGTAGTTGGACATGGTCATGCCACACAATACTGCACAACTACTGCCTTTACATGGCAGTACTTGGACATGGTCATGCCACACAATACTGCACAACTACTGCCTTTACATGGCAGTACTTGGACATGGTCATGCCACACAATACTGCACAACTACTGCCTTTACATGGCAGTACTTGGCCATGGTCATGCCACACAATACTGCACAACTACTGCCTTTACATGGCAGTACTTGGACATGGTCATGCCACACAATACTGCACAACTACTGCCTTTACATGGCAGTACTTGGCCATGGTCATGCCACACAATACTGCACAACTACTGCCTTTACATGGCAGTACTTGGACATGGTCATGCCACACAATACTGCACAACTACTGCCTTTACATGGCAGTACTTGGCCATGGTCATGCCACACAATACTGCACAACTACTGCCTTTACATGGCAGTACTTGGACATGGTCATGCCACACAATACTGCACAACTACTGCCTTTACATGGCAGTACTTGGCCATGGTCATGCCACACAATACTGCACAACTACTGCCTTTACATGGCAGTACTTGGACATGGTCATGCCACACAATACTGCACAACTACTGTCTTTACATGGCAGTACTTGGACATGGTCATGCCACACAATACTGCACAACTACTGCCTTTACATGGCAGTACTTGGCCATGGTCATGCCACACAATACTGCACAACTACTGCCTTTACATGGCAGTACTTGGCCATGGTCATGCCACACAATACTGCACAACTACTGCCTTTACATGGCAGTACTTGGACATGGTCATGCCACACAATACTGCACAACTACTGCCTTTACATGGCAGTACTTGGCCATGGTCATGCCACACAATACTGCACAACTACTGCCTTTACATGGCAGTACTTGGACATGGTCATGCCACACAATACTTCACAACTACTGCCTTTACATGGCAGTAGTTGGACACGGTCATATCACATAATACTGCATAAGTACTGCCTTTACAGGGCAGTAGTTGGACATGGTCATGCCACACAATACTTCACAAGTACTGCCTTTACATGGCAGTAGTTGGACATGGTCATGCCACACACTACTTCACAAGTACTGCCTTTACATGGCAGTAGTTGGACATGGTCATGCCACATTATACTTCACAACTACTGCCTTTACATGGCAGTAGTTGGACATGGTCATGCCACACAATACTTCACAACAATTCAACCAATCACTCAGATTATTTTCAATGGATTATCATGGTAGAAAGAAGAATCCGAACAAACCAGGTTAAAGCAAACGAAATGATTTATCCTCATTTTTAACTAATAATGCCGTATGCATTTCGCCCGGCATTGCGGCAGGGTATGGTGCTTGTTAGTATTTTTTTCAAATTTCTAGGAAGAAAATTAAATTATCAGAAAATGAATTATCTTGGGGAATTAAAATAAATTGCATATTTTCAGGTTGCAAATTGCCGCCTTTCAGAGACTAAACTTCCCTTTGATGCGCCTGTTAATTGGACGCAATTTAATTTTCGCTCTGCCATATTTCACACAATTTATTTTATGATTGCTTCTTCGAAGATTTTGCTTAATATTTTACTTGTAAGAACTCCCTGCTTATTGTTTGGTCTCGCTTTTGCTGACACAACCATTATATATTTATAATGACATGTTCACCTACATCCACTGTGTTCTATATACTGTAGATCTGGTAATTTTTGCGTGTTTATATTTTCGCGAATTTATGATTTTGGGATTTTTCACGAAGTTCAAAATTCTTTTTTTTTTAATAGCGCTATTATAATAATAATTTTCGCGAGATTTTTAAATTTGCGAATTTGTCCTCCTCGCGAAATTCGCGAAAATTAAAACCTCGCGAATATTACATTAGATTCCCAGTAATTCATTCCTATTTTTGCTGGAGCTTCTTGTTAAATTTCACGTCCCATCTGTCATTCTGATTGAAGAACTAGAAATACGTGGATTACATTTCTAATCCTCCCTAATTGAAGATGAACAAACAGCTTCTGGCGAAACTTCAACTGCCGTATTGACATCAATTTGTGAGCAGCTTTAACTCTTATTCTGCTAAATTAAATAATTTAAACTTTCAGCCACTTGAAGTTGTGTCTCGCTGCCGCGATTCATAACTCCAAGGCACTGGGTACCGTCTCGCGGCCGAAGTGAATCGGCAGTACTCGGAGTGTGTGTGTATATAAAGACATGGGTGGCAGCTCGACATTCATTATCGTCCAAAATATCGGCAGTCTCTTCACAATACATCGCCTAACTGAGTAATATTAAATTCTAACACACCAAATTAGATGTAAAGTCATCGAATGATAATTATTCTTTGCGTATGTTACAAAATAATACCTCCAGGAAGGCGAATAACACCACACTTCTCCATAAATACGGGCACATTTTGTTTGCCGTCATTTCTCGACACGAACCCATCACACTTTCGGTACCGCCCACTTTTCAAGGCAATCTGATGAAACAACGTATTATACAGCAAATCTCACGAATTATAACTTGCCGTGTGGTATATCACTATCTCGCTTTGTTCTGAAGACTTCAAAAATTAAAGAAAACGAAAAAAAACATCATTTGTCTTACTTTATCAACAAATCGTCAGTTAATTTACACACCAGCCAGAATGAGTTATGCAACAGGTGTCCACTAGCCAGCAGCATACACGATACGCTGAATCAATGTTGGCGCGATGTTATTCCATCACATGCAACGTCAGCCCAGCACAAAAACAGCATCGGGTCAACGTCCCGTATCTGCTGTGCAGCTACCAGCATAAAGCAATGGGGCCACAATCATACAAATTCGACTTCTATTATTGTCATTACGATGACAGCACAGGCATTCATTGATCTTTATCAAATAAATGCTTTTAAAAAGCAAATCAGTTATTAACAAACAGTCAGGATAGGGCGTTCAAGTTTGTGTGTCAGGACCACAATCTAGTCATATGTGGACAGGCCGGCACAGGAAAAACTTTTTTGTTGACAAATATTGCGCGTAAGCTGATTGAGTTACAAAAAATGTTGCATTCACTTGCACCACTGGAATGGCGTGTTACAATTTCAATAGTGTGTTTTGTTGTTGATTCTAATTATTTTTTAATAATAATTATGTTTCAACGTCTGTAAAGATATGACTCCTCAGTCCACGGCAACGCGCAGCACATCATTAGAACAAAAATTTAGGTATAATTATGTTATCAGATGTAGTACATGTTTTGATAGGTAAATCATAACAGCAACGACAGACGCTTACGTAACCCTACCCCTTTAAATATAGATAGGTTTGGGGGTACACCAAATAAGCATATTTATTATATGAAAAATACATGATGCGGCAACGGAAACCACGTTTTCTTAAGCCTGACACCCTAATAGACAATAAACATAATAAAACTAGAAAGGTGAATCGACGCAGGCGTCCATGATGCCTCCGTTGTTAACACCCCCCTATTTTTTAAGGACAGTCAAAATTAATATTCCTTTGATCTACATCGTACCTCCCCCCACCCAAAAATAACTGAAACCAAATATACCCTATATATTTTTTAAAAGACAGTCAAAATAAATAAAAATATCCTTTTGACCTACCTGCCCCCCCCCACCCCACCAAAATAAATTAAATCAGAAGATGCTTTTTGCAAAACAATTAAAATAATAAAAGTAAAATAATATATTCGTTTGACCCACCTTCCCCCTCACCCGGAAAAAAATAATCCTGAAGAGGCTACTTAAAAAAAAAAAAATTTGCCTGGACCCCCTACATTTTTGTTCAAATTTGTTTTGACCCCCCCGCCTGCCCCCCTGTCAGATAAAAGTCAAGTTGGCCTTGACCCCCCATCCTCGACCTGATCCTGAATAAATATTTGTTAATATACAAACGGACGGACGGACGGACGGACGGACGGACGGACGGACGGACAACCCGACAACATAATGCCTTCGGACGCAGGCGAACAGAGACATACAAATGATTTCCACATGGTAACAAAGTTTTACCACTGAGCTTTTTTCTAGAGCACAGTAAAGATTCTGCCACCAGGCTATTAAATTAATAAATGTGGATACTTCTGCTACTTTGGACAATATGAAATATTCAGTTTTGTTTTGCGATATAATATTATGTGATTAAACACCAAATAAAATTACATCTCTTTCAATTCCTAAACGTGACAGTATACGATAGAACAATTTTTTGTAATAAGGTGCCACAGGCTTACAAACAAAGACATTAGAACGCATTGTGAAGCATATGCTGTGAAAGAGTTGACCCGAGAAAAAATCATAAGCAACAAACTATGTAAGGTCATTTTAGGTAGTAACACTGTCTCTATTGTCTTTACCAAGCTGACATAGCTGATAATACTACCTTCTCTGTCTAATTGTTCATCGTGCAATTTTGATTTGAGACGAAAATAGTTCAATAGCCTATATTATTGGTGATCACCACCATAAATCTAGACCCTTCTTCATCTGCTGGTTATTTCTGGTACTGTGTTATTAAACGTCGGTACCCGATGGACCATGTAATTAAGTATATTATTGTTATTATTTTCATGGATCTTATATATTTGTCATCGAAAATAAAGATACGACTTATTTTATCCTACCATTCAACGATCATCTTTGACGTCACGTTAATACTGCACAATCACGAAAGCAGTGCAGTGCATGTGTTTAATTCTCGTTTTCTATCAACGAGTTTGCATGATAGAGAGACTGTTGTCATAATGCTGGTACCGATAAAGTGAAACAACGAATGATTTTTTTCCGTTTTCTTTAATTTGTGATGTCTTCAGGACAAAAAGAGATTGCAATATGCCACACGGCAAGTTATAATTCGTGAGCTGTGTTGTAAAATATGTTGTTTTCTCAGATTGCCTTGAAAAGTGGGCGGTACCGAAAGTGTGATGGGTTCGTGTCGAGAAATGACGGCAAACAAAATGTGCCCGTATTTATGGAGAATTATGGCGTTTTTCGCCTTCCCGGAGGTGTTATTTTGTAACATATGCAAAGAATAATTATCATTCGATGACTTTACACTTGATTTGGTTTGTTAGGATTTAATATTACTTAGCTAGGCGATGTATTGTGAAGGGACTGCCGATATTTTGGACGCGCATGGCTGTGGAGTTGATACCCATGTCTTTATATACACACACACTCCGAGTGCTGCCGATTCACTTCGGCCGCGAGACGGTACCCAGTGCTCCAAGGGGCTGAAAATTACTATAATTTGTTTAGTTTGAGCACAAATATTTGCAAATCTTGATGTTAAGACACACATTTCATTCCCAATAACAGTGATTTTGCCGAATTATAAAACAGATTAAAAACAACTATAGTCGTGATCAGCAGGTAATGGGTCAGCTGAGATTATTATGCAGCACATCTTGGAGAGAGATGGCCAAAATTCACTCTTTTGTTGTCCTTTGTCATAGTAATATGACGAAAAATCTAGTAATACGTGTATTTTCATGTGAATAAAATACTGTTTATTAAATTGCATTATTAGAAACAAATATGTCCCTCGTTTATTAGTACCAAAGCCCAGGAGGTGGGTACTAATGAATGTGGGGTGATAATACTAGCGTATTTCATGTCTGACCTCCTTATCTCAATGTCGGCAGAAGCCTGAATTGGTTCCTCTGCTTCAGAGTTAGGCCAATGACCAGCTCTAAAGTGTCTTTTTCAGATTTTGTTACATCTATAACTCATATGGTTTACGTATGTCTGTATATTACCCCCCCCCCCCCGGACACACATATGTTGTATGTCCTTAAAAAGAAATAACAAACCATTTCGTACCACTTTATGTGACTTTATCTTCCCATGCTAGGAATAATCCACAAATAATTTAAAAACATGCCTGTGATATCCTGTAAAACGTCTAGACGAATATCATTCCACAAATTTACCAAAACAAGTGTATCTAATCTGATAATAAATAGAACCATGTCTTCTGGTTTTCAGGTTTCTCTATGTCGCATTACAGACTAGCTCACAGAGCAATGACATACTGATTGACGTTGCAACAAAAAACGCTCAATATTGTCTTAATGTTTTAATTTCGCGCCGTCGTCTTGGGAGTTTACACGTCATTGAAACAACATTGAAAATATAAATATAATGTTGTGAGGTTGTGTCCTACTATCAGGGCAGACCAAACGGCCGTGATTCTTTCGACCGTAAAGACGATAAACGTGCCGTCTCAGATGACAATGGGACCTCTCTGAAGACACTGATGGAAATGGCAGAAGACAAGATTTAGTGATGTAAGAGATCGAACATTTTATCCAACGTCAGTGGGGAGATCCAGAGGGGAGATCAGTTCGGTACTGACACCCCTCCACCTTTTCAGAAAACAAATTGTCTGAACATCTCCGTAAGTGTCCCAAACATCAGTATTTTCACACTGGATATGTACTCAAGCCTCAGGCCCCTGTTCATTAGCTAGAAACACTCAAAAATACTTCTTAGACAATTCGGCGGGTGTGAGTGACACCGATCAAATTTAATAGGACTCCTTTTTTTCAAATTCATGGATCCTCCCCTGAATGTTTTTTGCAACCCATGCTATAGTATTTCCAGCGCAAATGTACCTTTTTAAACAAATGAGTTGTGCAGCTAGTGTATCCAACAGTTTTCAATAGTAAAACGATTGCATGAATTTATGAGGCGTAAAAATAGAACAGAAAGACTTGAGGTACGTGAAAAATTCTTAGGCTACATGTGTACAATTTACATCAAAAACATATGCCAATCTAGATTATTTTAAGTTCATTTCTCTTTTAAATTTTCTTGTTTAAAGAACAATTAAAAGAGTAATGGACATAGACGTGCTTAGCACTTGAAGGTTAACCCTTGTCCTGCTGAACTGCTTGTTTATATTTTTCGTCACTTATACCTGGAATTGCTGACGCAATTTCCAGGTATAAGTGACGAAAAATATGTTTAGTTATGAAAAAGAATCATACCAAAAATCGATTTATTTGATTCACTGAGCATCATTTATAATATAATATAATATTATTATACATCTCTATTACAGTAAATATATATATAAGGGTCTAGCACTTCGAGGGTTAAAATAGTAGATTTGGATCTTGGAATGTACACTTTCATCCACAAATCTAGTCATTTTTATACTCCCCATGGCGACCACGATACGACCACGATACGAGAGATTCTTAGATCTGAATCAGAGATCTCTGGATCTGAATGTTATTCCAATCTATTATCATGATTATATCGAATATATCGGATCTACCGACTATCGCGCGTTCTCCTTAACAAAATTGAACTAAAGCCGCGGACGATAAAATGTTACTGCTCACAACAGCGGATTCTTTATTGCGAACATAATCTCAGATGGGCTGAATTGGGCACGTCCAGCAAACACAAGACATTGATTCAGTGTTGTTTCATTGCTGGCCACCGTCTACGTCACTGGCCCAACACTAAAACAACAACGGCCTAAATCTTATTCTGGTGAAAGTCGCCGGCATCTGCACGAGATGCTATCTTCTGTACGTTTGAACCTTCCAAATGGCCAACAGAAGTTTTTATTGGGCAAATGGCCAGTCTACAGACATTGAACTCGCGAAACAATCGGTGCAAATGTTACGACGACCATCACGGCCGACATAAAATGGTCCTGGTAATCTCGCCACATTTACTTTCTAGGGTGCTTTCGATCTCGCCCCATTTGTCACAACTTGTTCTCACGAACTCGCCCCATTTCTTTCGTCGGCTTCTCAAGATCTCGGTTCATTTCCTATCTCTGAGTTACATCGCCACTCCGCCTCCTTTAACCCTTTCAAGCCTGAGTTTACCATTGTCATCTTCATCCACTACAAGCCGCGAATTGCTATCGCAATTCGCGACTTGTAGTGGATAAAAATGACTTGAAGTGGATGAAAAATTAAAGAAAATTACCATGTATTCATAAACCAATTTCATGGACATTTTCATTCTAAAAAACTTAGATGTAGGAAAATTAAGTTTGTTTTCAGGGATGTAAAATGATGCTTTAATGCATCGTGAGGGCTTAAAGGGTTAACGCTGAAATATCGCTGTGTAAACCATGGAGACCGAAATTAATTATTTTTAATCAATTTGAAATCATCCATAGTTTATACAAACACATTACAACGCTATAAGGGCTAACCGAACAGCGACCACAAACTACTTAAATCTATTTGTCTCTTTTTATTTATTGTTAAAATCACTAAATATTTGGAATGAAATAGGTATTTAGGTCCTAAATTTAATTGTTTGGTCTTAAATTAACACACATGAGTAAATTTCACCCACTTGAAGTTGTGGGTCGCGGTAGCGAAACACAACTTCAAGTGGGTGAAAATTCAAATTGTATTTGACGTATTGACTTAGCGGTTAAAGGGTTAAGGAAGTTAACCCTTTCACTGCTCAGCGCGAGAATAGTTGTGAGATGGGCATGAAATGTGTGTTTTAACATCAAGATCAGCAATTGTTGGTTTGGTCACAAATTCGAGTATTTTTTATCCATACGAAGTTGCGGGGAGAGGTAGCGAGACACAAACTCAGAAGTAAATCTATACCAATGGCAAATAATCGCAAATAACCGGGGAAAACTGTCAATAGTTCAGTCATTTTGCATATTCTTATCGAGGTTTCGAGTACCAGTGGTCTAAGCATACCGCAATAACAAAACTCAGATATGGAGTTAGTCGGAGAACTACTGACATTACAGACTGTTGTCATTCCTAAGCTAATTGTCCGTCCAAACTCAATCAGAAGTGGAATTACCAAAGCTATGATTATATTATCACTTCCCGAGGGAGCTAGTACAATGGATGCACAGCTCCATTCTGTTACAATTGATTTCAATGAGCCTTGAGCTACTATTGCATCACTAGAATGATCACTCTCCCATTATTGCTTATTAGTTTGGACGAACTATTGTTTTAGTAACTTTCAGTTTGGGCAAAATATTGCAGGACTCCCTCAGTTTTCGGCGTGAAATTTGATCTTAATAATTCTAGGGTACCCGGGCAGTGTGCCATGTCTTTTCTAAGCGATCCAACCAATAGTGTGCGAGTACCTCGGGGTTGAAGTTAAAAAAATCCTATTGAAATAACATAGGCAAATTGGCTGGATTAAACGCTGCAATATTTAAAAGCCGTGCGTCTGAGGCTAAAAAGGGTGTAGTGTAGTAGGGAGGAAATCGAAGTCAACAGATAATTATCTTCGTATCAAATGGTCCGAGTAATATTCGATTTTGATGATTGCACTCTAAATTTCCCGCGTTTATGAGTGTATGATACGTCCCATTACCCCATTTCCACACAGTGTTCCTGCAAACACGAGACATCGACCCAATGTTGTACCAATGTTGGCCCAGCGTCGTAGACGGTGAACCAGCATTGGTACAACATTGGGTCCATGTCTCGTGTTTGCTGGGACGTACCGGTATTATTTGTCAGTGAGTAAGCTATTTCCCTCATCAGTATAAATATTTACTTCGCCCGTTTTATGTCAATTGGAATGATAAAATATCCTCCCTGTAAAATGACCCATAGATCTTCAACATTTTTTCCCCAGAGATTTTGTTTGACAAACAAAGATCAGCATGTTGCTTGATAAACCTTTTCTAAGATAAGCAAAGTGTATTTCTGTCGCACATTTAGATCCGACTTATTTTTCTTTTTGTCTTGTGCTTACTTGTAACAGTGTCAGATGCTCTTTTTCATGAGTATGAAGAATTGGTGTTTAGCATTGCACCACAACTCTACGTGTATCTTCACTTATACCTTACAACGCTGAAATATTTTTGTATAAACCATGGAGAGCAAACGGTTTTATTCAATTTGAAATAATCATACATGTCATTTGAATACCTATATATTATCGGTCTACTACTGTCTTTTGCCTTTGCACGGCAGAGTAGAGCAGGGTGTGGCGGTCTAATAGAATCAAATTTACGAGGCTGTTGGAGGGAACATGGGAATCTTCATTGCAAATCCAATTTTACTTTACTCACATGCGCAATTTCCCGTGAAACAAACCCAGATTGGTTTGGCCAGAGGGCACCACCTTCCGGTTGTTAACCACTCGATCACCAGGGTCCCCACAGTTTCTGGTGAGAACAGAAACCCCCATATCTAAAAAAAATCTTAACAACCTTTTAAGCATTGTTTCAAAATCAAGAGATGACAACAATTCTAAACAGCATAAGAATTCCCCTTTAACCTTTTAACCGCCAAATTATTCAATTTGAATTTTCACCCACTTGAAGTTGTGTCTCGCTGATGCGAACCACAACTTCAAGTGAGTGAAAATCATTCAGATCTGACGAAATGGAGGTCAACTATTTTCAAATCTTGCTGATTGATGTCACATGCGCTAAACCACAAAAGGGAAGATTATTGATGGGAAGCTAACAATCTGAACAGTGTATGTGAGTGCGCGAGCGGCACTGCAGTAGGAGTTACACCTTTAACCGCTGAATTATTCAATTGGAATTTTCACCCACTTGAAGTTGTGTCTCGCTGACGCGATCCACAACTTTAAGTGAGTGAAAACTATTCAGATCTGACAAAATGAAGGTCAGCTATATTCAAATCTTGCTGATTGGTGTCACGTTTTATTTTCAACATGTTTAAAAGCTGATAATGCGATGTGCTAATAAATAATGCAAAAAAAAAGAATATAATTGGTACTGGCGGTGGGTTAAGAGCAGGCTCATCTTGGGTTTTTTTAAGATTATTCGTGGCCTATTTTGAGTGACAACACAATAAAGGTACAAAGTATCTATTTTCAGTAGTAAATGTTAAAATCAGCAGATAGGTATTTTAAAATCCCATAAATGTCAAAATGTTCTCACGAACTCGCCCCATTTGTTTCGTCGGCTTCTCAAGATCTCGGTTCATTTCCTATCTCTGAGTTACATCGCCACTCCGCCTCCTTTAACGCCGAAATATCGCTGTGTAAACCATAGAGACCGAAATTAATTATTGTTAATCAATTTGAAATCATCCATAGTTCTTACAAACACATCACAGCGCTGTGAGGGTTAGCTGAGCAGAGACCACAAACTACTTAAATCTATTTGTCTCTTTTTATTTATCGTTAAAATCACTAAATATTTGAAATGAAATAGTTATTTAGTTAATATTTGCAAATGTTTGGTCTTAAATTAAACAGACATGAGTAAATTTCACCCACTTTAAGTTGTGGATCGCGGTAGCGAAACACAACTTCAAGTGAGTGAAAATTCAAATTGTATTTGATGTATTGACTCAGCGGTTAAAGGGTTAAGGAAGTTAACCCTTTCACTGCTCAGCACGAGAATAGTTGTGGGATGGGCATGAAATGTGTGTTTTAACATCAAGATTACCAATTGTCGGTTTGGTCACAAATTTGAGTATTTTGTATCCACTTGAAGTTGCGGGGAGATGTAGCGAGACACAACCTCAGAAGTAAATCTATACCAATGGCAAATAATGGCAAATAACCGGGGGGAACTGTCAATAGTTCAGTCATTTTGCATATTCTTATCCAGGTTTCGAGTACCAGTGGTCTGAGCATACCGCAAGAACAAAAACTCAGATATGGATTTAGTCGGAGTACTAATGACATTACAGACTGTTGTCATTCATAAGCTAATAGTCCGTCCAAACTCAATCAGAAGTGGAATTACCAAAGCTATGATTATATTATCACTTCCCGAGGGAACTAGTACAGTGAATGCACAGCTCCATTCTGTTAAAATTGATTTCAATGAGCCTTGAGTTACTAGTGCATCACTAGAATGATCGCTCTCCAATTATATTATTGCTTATTAGTTTGGACGAATGACTTTGTCCAAACTATTGTTTTAGTAACTTTCAGTTTGGGCAAACATTTGCAGAACTCCCTCAGTTTTCGGCGTGAAATTTGATCTCAATAATTCTAGGGTACCCGGGCAGTGTGCTATGTCTTTTCTAAGCGATCCGACCAATAGTGTGCGAGTACCGCGGGGTTAAAGTTAAAAAAATCCTATTGAAATAACATTGGCAAATTGGCTGGATTAAACACTGCAATATCTCAAAAACCGTGCGTCTGAGGCTAAAAAGAAGTGAAATTTGGGCCCTCCGGGTATAAACTCATACAAAGGACACCACCTCAGGGCAGTTCCATTATGGTACAATAAAGTCCCCTATTTTCACCCGCTTGCCGAGACCTTGAGGAAATGCTATGGACAGAGATTGCGGTTTAAAATTTAAACCTGAAGTATCTCGGAAACGGTGCGTCTGAGGCAGAAAAGGAGTTAAATTTAGACACGGAGGGTAAAATTTCCATTTATAAGCCATTTTCCAAACAGAATCCAAAACGGCCGACAAAATCTGAAATGGCTGACAAGAAATAAAAAGTGGCCGATATGTAAGAAAAATGTTGCTAAAATCCAGTCAAATCAGATAAAATCTCTCATTATTGCCCAGCCAGACTCTCTATTTCAACTGTCCAAACTCACTTCATGTTGCTTAAACAACAGGCAATCTATTTTAAATTGCAGTGGAAATGACAACATTTCTTAAACCTACGTTTGATGTGGACGTATTGTTGTCCTATTACATAGGCCTATATAATAATAGTGTAGTGTAGTGTAGTGTAGTGTAGTGTAGTGTAGTGTAGTGTAGTGTAGTGTAGTGTAGTGTAGTGTAGTGTAGTGTAGTGTAGTGTAGTGTAGTGTAGTGTAGTGTAGTGTAGTGTAGTGTAGTGTAGTGTAGTGTGGTGTGGTGTAGTGTAGTGTAGTGTAGTGTAGTGTAGTGTAGTGTAGCGTAGCGTAGCGTAGCGTAGCGTAGTGTAGTGTTGCATAGCACAGCGTAGCGTAGCGTAGCGTAGCGTAGCGTAGCGTAGTGTAGTGTAGTGTAGTGTAGTGCAGTAGGGAGAAAATCGAAGTCAACAGATAATTATCTTCGTATCAAATGGTCCGAGTAATATTCGATTTTGATGATTGCACTCTAAATTTCACGCGTTTATGAGTGTATGATACGTCCCATTGAGCCATTTACACACAGTGTTCCAGCAAACACGAGACATCGACCCAATGTTGTACCAATGTTGGGCCAGCGTCGTAGACGGTGGACCAGCATTGGTACAACATTGTGTCGAGGTCTCGTTTTTGCTGGGACGTACCGGTATTATTTGTCGGTGAGTAAGCTATTTCCCTCATCAGTATAAATATTTACTTCGCCCGTTTTATGTCTAATGGAATGATAAAATATCCTCCCTGTAAAATGACCCATACATCTTCAACATTTTTTCCCCAGAGATTTTGTTTGACAAACAACGACCAGCATGTTGCTTGACAAACCTTTTCTAAGATAAGCAAAGTGTATTTCTGTCGCACATTTAGATCAGACCTATTTTTCTTTTTGTCTTGTGCTTACTTGTAACAGTGTTAGATGTTCTAATTCACATGAGTATAAATGATTGGTGTTTTGCATGGCACCACAACTCTACATGTATCTTCACTTATACCTTACAATGCTGAAATATTTTTGTATAAACCATGGAGATCAAACGCTTTTATTCAATTTGAAATAATCATACATGTCATTTGAATACCTATATAGTATGGGTCTACGGACATTATAAATAGTTTACTCTTTCGGTGATGGGATCGACTTTAGACGTCAGAATCTGATAGATACTGTCTTTTGCCTTTGCATGGCAGAGTAGAACAGGGTGTGACGGTCTAATAGAATAAAATTTACGAGGCTGTTGGAGGGGACATGGGAATCTTCATTGCAAATCCAATTTTACTTTACTCACATGCGCAATTTCCCGTGAAACAAACCCAGATTGGTTTGGCCAGAGGGCACCACCTTCCGATTGTTAACCACTCGATCACCAGGGTCTCCACAGTCTTTGGTGAAAACAGAAACCCCCATATCTAAAAATATCTGAACAATTTTAAGCATTGTTTCAAAATCAAGAGATGACAACAATTCTAAGCAGCATAAGAATTCCCCTACTCGCGGCTTATTTTGAGTGACAATACAAAAAAGATAAACGTATCTTCCTTTTTTCTGTATTAAATGTTTAGATCAGCAGATAGGTAGCCTAATTAAAAATCAAAGAAATATCAAAATGTTGAATAATATATTTAAAACGCTCCATGGGATAAGTATTTGACAAAAGTAGTGGTAACTTATTTAGTTTAGTTTGCATTACTTGGTGCGAAACCTACAAGACAGTAAATCAAGTCCAATAAAATATTTAGCGTGAGAGTAAGTATACTTGGAACACTTTTCAGGGATATCGCATAAAAAGAAAAGAAAAGAAAGTCAGTGATGAAAATAAATTTGATTCTGGCACAATATTTTACATTTTGCATTTAGTCCCACCTTCCTCTGGGTCAGTGATTGACTTTCCAGCAAGCTAGAGACATTGACCCACTGTTGGTTCAATGTTGGCCCACCGTCTACGACGTTGGCACAACATTGATCCAACAATGGGGCAATGTCGCGTGTTTGCTGGGTTGGACCATCTTTTCTGACGCAATGTTAGACGAGATTGTGTGTGACCTCCAGCTCGGTATGGTGACCTTGTGAAGGTCAGACAGGTGACCTTTGTGGAGCGGGATGTATGGTGAGCAATGAGGTGCTGAGCACTGCCTTGACCTCAGAGAAACACACCGACATATGTGGCCCAATGCTGACAGGATGTCTGAAACAGAGGCTGGGGCTGGAATGATATATACTTCTGTTGTTAAATTTCTAAATTAAATAATTTAAAATTACACGTATTTGTTTAATTTGAGACCAAATTTGATGTTTAAACACAATAACAGTGATTCGATCAGCTAATAAAACGCATTAAAAACGACTAATTTAAAAAAAAAATTATTCATAATAGTATATATGACACACACAAATATGTGTATTTCACGGACTTTATTTTATGCCCGCCGATCATGCATGACAAATTTATGCTTGTCTCTTAATTCCTACGTGTATGTATAATACATACATATATTATTTTTAGCTCAGATTCCTGTCAGGATCATCCTAAACATCTAAGATGGCGGGCAAACATGATGACGTAATAAACATCAGATTTTCAACGTGTTTTACCCTTGTTTTTTTCCGAGCAAATGATGCAAATGTAGACCGCGCCATGTTCTAAAAATAAAACTATACTTTATTTAACACCACATGAACAATATTTATATAATTATTTGAAAAACATTCCAAGACCGTAGACATCAAGTACGGGCTTATTTGAAATACGGATTTGACAGTGGTTTTAAACTCTCAACGCACGAAAAGTAGGTTATACTTATAAGCTGAGTTTGTTTATGTAATTTAGCCTGCTTTTGTGAATAATGATGTAGTTTTCTTTGCAAATGGACACACAATTTCTTTAAAAATAAGCCATTAACACTTTCTGTTTTTACACTGTAGTAGTATAAAATCTATAAGAGTCAACTCTGTAAGACAGACATTGGCTTTTCCTGGACATTATTGTTTATTCATTCTGTTTGCTGGTCGGCCGAGGACTCTGGTTGTCGGATTATTTTGTAGTTGGTCCGAGTATATCGAGTATATATATTCCACTCGCCGTTCACCCGTTTTTACCTAACTGATCAATTTTTATTCAGAATTTTTTCCAACGCCTCCCGTAGATTCCTACCATTTTTGATATAAACAGCAGAAGGCTGGTGTTTTCTTTTCAATTGTTTTGACTCCACAATGACCCAAATTTTATGTGTTGTATATATTATATCCAATTATTATATCTTCATTTTATCTTAGATAGCAATGAAAGATTTACTTTATGTCTAGCTCATCAATAATTTCGATCGGACTTGGGCCTGTGGATCTAGTTTTTTAGTGCTGTAATTATTGCTATGCTCAGCAAATTTATACTTCATTATTTCTGTCGAAAACACATAGGTAAACTATATAATTATTCTGTTGATCGTCATTTACTTAAACCATTGCTGGTTGTAAATCACAATGCAGTTTTTTATTAGTCATTAGTCATTTTTTAGTTTCTTCTATTTTCAATTATTTTATTTTGCTAATAAATGTAGTTCCTTCAATTTTCAATTACTTTATTTCGATAATAAATAATATAATTTTATTAATGAAGTCATGCATTGACCATTTTCCATTCAGCGTTTTGTTTGAATCCTATCTGTCGTTCACAAAGAGAGATACGCATAACTTTGCGATATAAGAAATGATGTGTCCACAATGGGACTCAGCTCCTTTGCTGACCGAATTGTATCTCTGATTGCTATGAAATTATGTGAATTGCTGCCTTGCATAGTGATATTATCACACCGTTAGGAAAGTGACGATATATCTCTATTTTTTCATTAATTCACAGTTCTATCTCCCCTTGTGGATAACGTATTCCTTAACCCTTTCAGATTGAGAACGGTCTTTAATCGTCAGAATCTTACATCCATAGACCCATAGACGTCAGATTCTGATGTCTCAAGTCGATCCCCGCACTTAAAGAGTAAAATATTTATAGGGCTCATAACATAGGTACTCAATTGAAGCAGAAACAGCTAAGTAAGACAATTATGATGATTTCAAATTGAAAAATACCTTTGGCTTCCATGGCTTATACAAAAATATTTCAGCGCTTTAAGGGTTGGTTAACTGTATCTTTCAAGGACATCCTGAGTTCATAATGAATACTGCTCTGAAAAGCCAAATACAGTAACTGCTCACTTGAAAAGTAAGCAGTGACTGCCGTTTGGTTTTGCATGACGGAATGATCGCGCCCTCGAGCCTCTCCCAGAACTCGCCAGTGTAGGACGCCTCACTGAGATAACTCGTTCCTCTTGGCAAGGAATTATCCTTCTTAAGCTCATTGCTGCGTGTCATCGTCCGGGCCAGCCCATACGAGTCTAGGGCACAGCACTCTGATAGCGCCTCGTCCACCGCGCCGGCGGGATTAGGACCACACACGCTAAGTCCCCCAACACTAGCCGTGCCTCCTATCTCATCCATCCAGCCCATCCTAGCTACCCAATAAATAGAAAATATTTGTATAACATTTATACAATGTCGGACCAACGTCGAAGACGTTGGGCCGACGTTGTATAAATGTTATACAAATGTTTTGTGTTTACTGGAAGTCAACATAGATTCACAGCTTATATCTGGCACTGCCAAACTTCTCTGAAGATTTGAATAATTATGTCAGGACTACAATGCCAAATGCCATATGAAACTATTACAAACCACAATACGTATATGGAAATAATAAGATGTAACCAGCCACATCAATCAGATCAAATATGCCGGCAATACTTAGAATTCATGGAACAGGGATCCATTTAAAGCGACCTTTATCCCATGAGATGCCATATATTATATCACATCGCCTGTAATTGAAGCGTGCATAGTAGCACTTTTCAGAGTGGGCCTACGTTTTACATTATAATACCCGGAGAATCTAAAAATCCGAGAAAAACTCGGATTAGTCAGACCTCAAACACCTACCCCCCCCTACCCAATTTTTTTTTTGAAACATTTGGAAACATGTAAACAACACAAAAAAACACAAATTTTCCAAAAAAAAAAATATAAATCCGAGTTGGGGCTTGACCCACTCACCCACTTCCGAGTTTTTCTCGGATTTTTTGTCGAAAACATGAGATCTTGAAACAATTTTATTGTTGGCCCACTGTCTGCAATGCTAGTCCAGTAATAAAACAGCATTGGCTAAACATCTTGTGCGTGCTGTTTTCATATGGTGTAATAGGGCTCGTAATATAGTAGATGTATGATAGGCTCCTATTCTATTCCCGGGCCAATGAAAGAGTGGCTTAGTCAGTCACGTGACCGCCGTCGTTTTTTCTTTACCTTTTGTGCTGTTAATTGTTTGTTTCTATTTTTTGACATTTAAAGCTGGAATTACCAACGCAAATTCCAGCTTTAAATGACGGAAAATATAGCCATTTATGAGAAATAGACATCCCACTTATCGAAATATTGAGTAACACGACAAATTATTTTCCCAATTTTAGTTGCAATTTATTTGTTTTTAAAATATATTGAAAAGGACTTCCCAGCAAACACAAAACATTTGTATAACATCTATACAACGTCGGCACAACGTCTTCGAAGTTGGTTCAACATTGTATAAATGTTATACAATTTTGTGAGTTTACTAGGTCTAGGCCTACGGGTATGATGATAAGGGTTAAAATTGATGAGTAGAATACCATGCTTCGGACAAGCCAAACTATACCGCACAAAGGAAAACAGCATTACAAGTATGAAGTATGAATAAATTTGTGACAAACAAATCAAAGAAAATGTTGCTAAAATCCAGTCAAATCAGGTGGAATCTCTCATTATCGCCCAGCTAGGCTCTCTATTTCAACTATCCAAACTCACTTCATGTTGCTTCAGCAACAGGCAATCTAGTATAAATTGCAGTGGAAATGACAACATTTCTTAAACCTACGTTTGATGTATGTCTCTCCTATAGGCCTATATAATAGGTAATATAGTGTAGCGTAGCGTAGCGTAGCGTAGTGTAGTGTAGCGTGGCGTAGTGTAGTGTAGCGTAGCGTAGCGTAGCGTAGCGTAGTGTAGTGTAGAGTAGTAGGGAGAAAATCGAAGTCAACAGATAATTAGCTTCGTATCAAATAGTCCGAATAATATTCGATTTCGAAGATTGCACTCTAAATTTCACGCGTTTATGAGTGTATGAAACGTCCCGTTACCCCATTTCCACACAGTGTTCCAGCAAAAATGGGACGTGGCATCGAACCAATGTTGTACCAATGTTGGGCCAGCGTCGTAGACGGTGGACCAGCATTGGAACAACATTGGGTCGATGTCTCGTGTTTGCTGGGACGTACCGGTATTATTTGTCAGTGAGTAAGCTATTTTCCTCATCAGTATAAATATTTACTTCGCCCGTTTTATGTCCAATGGAATGATAAAATATCCTCCCTGTAAAATGACCCATAGATCTTCAACATTTTTTCCCCAGAGATTTTGTTTGACAAACAACGACCAGCATGTTGCTTGAAAAACCTTTTCTAAGATAAGCAAAGTGTATTTCTGTCGCACATTTAGATCCGAACTATTTTTCTTTTTTTTCTTCTGCTTTCTTGTAACAGTGTTAGATGTTCTAATTCACATGAGTATAAATAATTGGTGTTTTGCATGGCACCACAACTCTACATGTATCTTCACTTATACCTTACAACGGTGAAATATTTGTGTATAAACCATGGAAATCAAACGGTTTTATTCACTTTGAAATAATCATACATGTCATTTGAATACCTATATATTATGGGTCTACGGACATTATAAATAGTTTACTCTTTCAGTGGTTGGATCGACTTTAGACGTCAGAATCTGACAGATACTGTCTTTTGCCTTTGCACGGCAGAGTAGAACAGGGTGTGACGGTCTAATAGAATAAAATTTACGAGGCTGTTGGAGGGAACATGGGAATCTTCATTGCAAATCCAATTTTACTTTACTCACATGCGCAATTTCCCGTGAAACAAACCCAGATTGGTTTGGCACCACCTTCCGGTTGTTAACCACTCGATCACCAGGGTCTCCACAGCCTCTGGTGAAAATAGAAATCCCCATATCTAAAAATATCTTAACAATTTAAGCATTGTTTCAAAATCCATAGATGACAACAATTCTAAGCAGCATAAGAATTCCCCTACACGCGGCTTATTTTGGGTGACAATACAAAAAAGATAAACGTATCTTCCTTTTTTCTGTATTAAATGTTTAAATCAGCAGATAGGTAGCCTAATTAAAAATCAAAGAAATATCAAAATGATGAATAATATATTTAAAACGCTCCATGGGATAAGTATTTGACAAAAGTAGTGGTAACTTATTTAGTTTAGTTTGCATTACTTGGTGCGAAACCTACAAGACAGTAAATCTAGTCTAATATAATATTTAGCGTGAGAGTAAGTTTAGTTGGAACACTTTTCAGGGATATCGCATAAAAAGAAAAGAAAAGAAAGTCAGTGATGAAAATAAATTTGATTCTGGCACAATAGTTTACATTTTGCATTTAGTCCCGCCTTCATCTGGGTCAGTGATTGACTTCCCAGCAAGCTAGATACACTGACGCACTGCTGGTTCAATGTTGGCCCACCGTCTACGACGTTGGCCCAACATTGATCCAACAATGGGTTAATGTCGCGTGTTTGCTGGGTTGGACCATCTCTTCTGACGCAATGTTCGACTAGATTGTGTGTGACCTCCAGCTTGGTATGGTGACCTTGTGAAGGTCAGACAGGTGACCTTTGTGGAGCGGGATGTATGGTGGGCAATGAGGTGCTGAGCACTGCCTTGACCTCAAAGAAACACACCAACATATGTGGCCCAATGCTGACTGGATGTCTAAAACAGAGGCTGGGGCTGGAATGATATATACTTATGTTGTTAAATTTCTAAATTAAATAATTTAAAATTACACGTATTTGTTTGATTTGAGACCAAATTTTATGTTTAAACACAATAACATTGATTCGATCGGCTTATAAAACGCATTAAAAACGACTAATTTAAAAAAATATATTTTTAATAATAGTATATATGACACACACAAATATGTGTATTTCACGGACTTTATTTTATGCCCGCTGATCATGCATGACAAATTTATGCTTGTCTCTTAATTCCTACGTGTATGTATAATACATACATACATTAGTTTTAGCTCAGATTCCTGTCAGGATCATCTTAAACATCTAAGATGGCGGGCAAACAAGATGACGTAATAAACATCAGATTTTCAACGTGTTTTACTCTTGTTATTTCCGAGCAGGGCGGGGGCCCTGGGGTAGTGGTTAGCACCGCTGCCTTTCACGCCAGAGTTCGGGGTTCGGTTCCCAGTCTCGGCGGTTTGAAAGAAACAAAAATGTTTCTTCCCCATCCACGTGTGAAAGTTAGTATTGTGGGGAGCCTCCGTGACCGAGAGGTAGCGTGCTCGGCCTCAGACCGCCAGGGCTCGAATTTCGAATCTTGTGTCTGGAGGACAGTGTCATCTCAATCATCTCACCATCCTCTGGAGGTTCTCCTGGCCCAGTTTAGCTTATATGTGCACAAAGGTGGCCTAAAGCCCGATTCATTTCATTTTAATTTATTTCCGAGCAAATGATGCACATGTAAAGCGCCATGTTATAAAAAATAAAACTATACTTTATTTAACACCACATGAACAATATTTATATAACATATACTTATTCAGTGGTTTTAAACTCTCAACGCACGAAAAGTAGATAATACACAAAATACAGCTGAGTTTGTCTATGTTATTTAGCCTGCTCTTGTGAATAATGATGTAGTTTTCTTTGCAAATGGACACACAATTTCTTTGAAAATAAGCTATTAACACTTTCTGTTTTTACACTGTAGTAGTATAAAATCTATAAGAGTCAACTCTGTAAGACATAAATTGGCTTTTTCTGAACATTATTTGTTTATTCATTCTGTTTGCTGAAGGCCGAGAACGGTTGTCGGAATATTGTGTAGTTGATCCTACTCGAGTATATCGAGTATATATATTCCACTCGCCATCAAACTCAGTTTGTTCACCCGTTTTTCACTTAACTGATCAATTATTCAGCTTTTTCCCAACGCCTCCCTTAGATTCCAACCAATATTGATATAAAAAGCAGAATGTTGGTGGTTTTTTTTCAATTGTTTTGACCCCACACTGACCTTAATTTCATGTGTTGTATATATTAGGCCCTATATCCAGTTAGTATATCTTCATGTTGTCTTAGATAGCAATGAAAGATTTACTTTATGCCTAGCTCATCAAAAATTTCGATCGGACTTGGGCCTGTAGATCTAGTTTTTTAGTGCTGTAATTATTGCTATGTTCAGCAAATTTATACTTCATTATTTCTGTAGAAAACACATGGGTAAACAATATGATTATTCTGTTGGTCGTATATGGGGGTGATTAGCTATCATGTGACCCTCTCAGAGGGTCACATGATAGCCAATCACCCCATATAAGGAAACACTTGTGCCCCATCTTGTGGCAACTTTGATTTACTTGTCACAAATTTATTCATACTATATAAGGGGTGATAGATCATCTTTAAACCATTGCTGGTTGTAAATCCGATGCAGATTTTCAATATTCATTTTGTTGGATTTTTAGTTCCTTCAATTTTCAATTATTTTATTTTGATAATAAATGTAGTTATTCAATTTTCAATTATTTTATTTTGATAATAAATTATATAATTTTATTAATGAAGTCATGCATTGGCCATTTTTCATCCAGCTTTTCGTTTGAATCTTATCTGTCGTTCACAAAGAGAGATACGCATAACTTTGCGATATAAGAAATGATGTGTCCACAATGGGACTCAGCTCCGTTGTTGACCGAATTGTATCTCTGATTGCTATGAAATTATGTGAATAGCCGCCTTGCATAGTGATATTACCTCACCGTTATTAAAGTGACGATATATCTCTATTTTTTCATTAACTCACAGTTCTATCCCCCCCCCCCTTGTGAATAGCGTATTTTTTAACCCTTTTAGACCGAGAACTGTCTTTAATCGTCAGAATCTGACGTCCATAGACGTCAGATTCTGGCGTCTAAAGTCGATCCCCGCACTTAAAGATTAAAATATTTATAATAGCCGTATACCCATAACATAGGTATTCAATTAAAGCAGAAAGAGCTACGTAAAACAATTATGATGATTTCAAATTGAAAAATACCTTTGGCTTCCATGGCTTATACAAAAATATTTCAGCGCTTTAAGGGTTAGTTAACTGTATCTTTCAAGGACATCCTGAGTTCATAATAAATACTGCTCTGAAAAGCCAAATACAGTAACTGCTCACTTGAAACGTAAACAGTTACTGCCGTTTGGTTTTGCAGGACAGAATGATCGCGCCCTCGAGCCTCTCCCAGAACTCGCCAGTCCAGGACGCCTCACTGAGATAACTCGTTCCTCTTGGCAAGGAATTATCCTTCTTAAGCTCATTGCTGCGTGTCATCGTCCTGCCCATACGAGTCTAGGGCACAGTACGCTGATAGCGCCTCGTCCACCGCGCCGGCGGGATTAGGACCACACACGCTAAGTCCCCCAACACTAGCCGTGCCTCCTATCTCATCCATCCAGCCCATCCTAGCCACCCAGCAAACACAAAATATTTGTTTTAACATTCATACAATGTTGGTCCAACGTCGAAGACGTTGGTCCGACGTTGTATAAATGTTATGCAAATGTTTTGTGCTTACTGGGTCTACATAGATTCACTGCTTATATCTGGCCCTACCAAACTTTGAGTTCTCTGAAGATTTGAATAATTATGTCAGGACTGCAATGCCAAACGAAACTATTACAAACCACAATGCGTACGTGGGAATAATCAGATGTAACTAGCCACATCAATCTGACCGTATTTGCCGGCAATATTTTGAATTCACGGAACAGGGATCCATTTAAAGCGACCTTTATCCCATGAGATGCCATATATTATATCACATCCCCTGTAACTGAAGCGTGCATAGTAGCACTTTTCAGAGTGGGCCTACGTTTTACATTATAATACCCGGAGAACGTGCATACGGTTTTGATAAGCAAATGATGTATTGAAATGCATAGAAGACTTAGGGGTCATGTCAAGTCTAAAAAAATCTAAAAATCCGAGAAAAACTCGGATTAGTCAGACCTCAAACACCCACCCCCCCTACCCAATTTTTTTTTGAAACATTTGGAAACATGAAAACAACACAAAAAAACACAAATTTTCCAAAAAAAAAATATAAATCCGAGTTGGGGCTTGACCCACTCACCCACTTCCGAGTTTTTCTCGGATTTTTTGTCGAAAACATGAGATCTTGAAACAATTTTATTGATTGCCCACTGTCTGCAATGCTAGTCCAGTATTAAAACAGCATTGGCTAAACATCTTGTGCGTGCTGTTTTCATATGGTGTAATAGGGCTCGTAATATAGTAGATCTATGATAGGCCCCTATTCTATTCCCGGGCCAATGAAAGAGTGACTTAGTCAGTCACGCGACCGCCGTCGTTTTTTTTTCTTTACCTTTTGTGCTGTTAATTGTTTGTTTCTATTTTTCGACATTCAAAGCTAAAATCGCCAACTCAATTTCCAGCTTCAAATGACGAAACATATTGCCATTAATAAAAAATAGACATCCTTATAGAAAAATTGCACGACAAATTATTTCCCCAATTTTAGTTGGAATTTATTTGTTTTAAAACTAGATTGAAACGGTATATCCAGCAAACACAAAACATTTGCATAGCATTTATACCGCAGACATGGTCCGTGATTTATACAACGTCGGCCCAACGTCTTCGACGTTGGTCCAACATTGATTAAATGTTATACAAATGCTTTGTGTTTACTGTCTATAGGCCTACGGGTATGATGATAAGGGTTAAAATTGATGAGTGGAAAACCATGCTTCGGACAAGCCAAACTATACCGTACAAAGGAAAACAGCATTTAAAGGTGCCTTTTATTTCATTTTTAGTAGTAGTCATTTATATTATCGAAATACCCAGTTTTTATTTTGGCAATGCCACTTAACATGATTTTAGCTGTGTATGTCATACCATGTATATTATCATATGATTTTAACAAACTAACAATCTTGTATATACATGTACATATATCTCTTTCATTTCTATGACAAATAAGTCTGTAATGACTTTTCTTTTCTGTCAATAAAATATCTGTCTGTCTGTCTGTCTGTCTGTCTGGTGGTCTATCACCCCGTATATAATATGAATAAATTTGTGACAAATAAATCAAAGTTGCCACAATATGGGGCACAAGTGTTTCCTTATATGGGGTGATTGGCTAACATGCGACCCTCTCAGAGGGTCACATGATAGCCAATCACCCCATATGAGGACATAATTATTCATACCATATAAGGGGTGATAGATCTCCTCTAACTGATCTCACGACCCTTTCCAGACACATTAAACCAATGCTGTATTGATTTTTGTCCACCGTCTGCGACGCTGGCCCAACATTAAACTAACAAGAGGCCAGCCGGCCACCATAATCCCCCGTCCCGCCCGCGTGATAGACTTTTTTACTCTTTTGAATTACAATATTTGCTGTAAATCAATGTTTTTTGGCTTATTATTAAAATTGTCAATTTTGTTTATATACCCTGTATTTTTGTGTGTTGCAGGTACGTACATGCACATGAAAATCAAGTTTGTCTAGCTACCGATAGTGTAAATTAAGAGCTACACTAAAGGTAGGAGTATTCTAATCTCCGTTACGTATATAAAATGACATTTTAATATCTCCCTGAACACAGATCGATTATTTCACACTTTCGCGCCTGTCATCATATAAGGCTCCGGGGCCCAAAACTACTAACAATCTTGAAATAAATGATAAATCTGATTCACTCGTTTCCATCAAAATTGTAATGGAAATGAGAAAAAAACATAAACCTCCACTGTGGTATCCAGCGGTATAAGGCCCTACACACTGTGATCTCCGCTCAGCAACGTTTCCAATGAAGGTGACGCTGCAGCCTGACATTGTCCCAGATATGGATGTTCTGTCATTTTTACAAGACGGTTGTGACTAAAATTTGAGATGAATACTGGATATAAAATAGTTTTAATCAGTTATGATGCCGGAAATCAATTCCATCTTCAAGTTCACCACTACTTGCGTAGACAATGAGGCCAAATCACCGACTCTTTGAAGTAGCATATTATATGTTGTCATGCCGAAGGCAAACAACAGCAAGTGATTTCTTGAGAGATGAAGAGGTTAGCTTTTGCGTGGTACTATTGGATGTTCAGTCGGGGAAGTTGATATTTTATTCCAATCCGGAAACACAATAGCACAGTCTGAACAATGACGACACTACTAACACGAGGCAATGACACAATGCTGGTTTAATACTGGTCCAGCGTCTACGACGCTGGCCCAGCATTAAACCAACATTGAGTCAATGTCTCATGTTAACGGGGATACTTCAAGATCTTGTCACTTCATGTCTGACATGCCGATAGTCACCATGCATTCATTGGCATGTGTATTGGCTTATTAGCGATGACAATGAGCCAATACCAATGCCAGCCAGTGAGCAGACAGGCTGTCAAACAGGTTTTAGCTGGACACTGCTGGGAGGTTTAACATCACTAAATCACTGTTTGCCCACTCTAGCTGGACATAGAAACCAGGATAAAATAAAAAAAATGTTCGCAGAGAGAAGTGTAGACCTAACTCCGGAAAGGCAATTTTTTCAAACCCAAAATTTTGAGTCCGAATAATCTTTTTTATGTATTTCAAAATGTAATATCTTAACTACATGTTTTCTGTTCGTGGTGTGTTGGCTATATGCTGTTTATTGATAACCAAACATAAAGAAATCGGCCTTTCTCGTGCTTGAAGGAGATAGACACATACTTTCAGCACAACATGACAGTGCACGATTAAGGAATTGGTGCTTCGTGACATCGTGTACGGCCATACCATATTACTGATCTGCAAAGCCTAAATGCAGTATCTTCTTATTTGAAAAGTAAGCAAATACTGCCTTTTGACTTTGCACGGAAATGATCAGTCCGATTGAACGCATCGGGGCAGTGATTGTAGATTCACTTTAAGCTTGTCTGTCACCCCAGCCATGTTGCCGGGGTAATGACAGCTCTGTAGCTTTACATAAAGCCGCCTGCTCTCACTGGCCGTAATGTTTGAGCTTTGGTGAGCTTTGTCGGGGTATTCCGCCCATGGTCTTTGCTGCCGTGCAAAAGCAAACAGGAGTAAATGCTTACTTTTCGAGTAAGTGGATACTGCTGTTCACCTTCACACTGCACTGTGGAGGTTGTAAGGCTAATGGGAGAGACGAGACTTGATCTGTTAGGAAGACAAAAGTGAACTGGGACGGGAAGGAAGGGCAAACAAAACCCTGATCAGGCAAATCCATTAAACAGGGCCATACTGACTGCATGGTGTATACGCTGACATGTGAAGACAAACTGTCGCACCTGATTACTTTCCTAGTGAGCAGATACGATTGTTTGCCTTTTAACAAGACCAGATAAAAACATGAAACGCCCGAAAAAATGTGGAAGTATAAAATTGTACTGCCCCCACTATGATATACCGTAGAATTATGTATGTGATAATATATGGTAGTTTAGGGCTGACATATCACCCCTTATATCGTATGAATAAATTTGTTACAAATACATCAAAGTCACCACGAGATGGGGCACAAGTGTTTCCTTATATGGGGTGATTGGCTATCATATGACCCTCTGAGAGGGTCACATGATAGTCAATCACCCTATATAAGGACATAATTATTCATACCATATAAGGGGTGATAGATCACCTTTAATCTTGACAAACCCAAGCTCACCTTAACCATTTCAGTGCCAACTATAGACGTCAGAATCTGACGTTTCTTCTGACGACTAAAGTCGATTCCCGCCCTGAAATGAAATGAAATAAATGGGGTTTCGGGCCAACTTTGTGCACAATAGGCTAAAGTGTGCCAGGAGAACCTCCTGAGGATGGTGAGATGAATGAGATATCACTGCCCTCCAGACACATGATTCAAAATTCGAGCCCTGATCTCCTTGGGCACAGCACGTCTGTCGTCATAGACGATAAACAATTCTAATAATAATTTGACGATACACGGTTCTAATAATAATTACCGATAGGGGACTACACAGTTCTAATAATTATTAACGATACACAGTGCTAACAATAACATTGACGATACACAGTTCTGATAATTATTGGGCTGAGCTGCATGCGAACTTATTTTCCTGGTCTCATGTCTGCGCGTATAATTTAATGGGGACGCACCTTTGTTGAACTTTTCGCTCCAGGTTGACTTTATAAATACACCGCCTGCTTGACATTCAACTGGCAGGATATGTGATGTTTTTCATCCAAACAATATTCATACATGTATGATATTACCTCCGTGTCTGGTGGCCAGCAAAGTCCCAGAAGCAATCATGATTGTCACTATTATAGAAATTGACCAAACAATACCGAGGCAGAATTGAGCCTGTGCTGGGCTAATGATTGCCCACCGTCTGCGACGGTGGGCAATCATTAGCCCAGCACAGGATGAGCATCTCGTGTTTGATACATATTTATCCAAGCAGCAGCGCAATTCGTGTCAACATGCAATATTATTCTGATATAAAAATGACTTCACAAAAAAACAATGAAATACATATCTAATTAATGTCATCCCCAGATCTATATATGCCAACACCAACACAGGAGTGGGAAAAAGATTTATTATTTGAACTGGCAAACAGCCACACACTGATCTCCAGCCATGTAGCATGTACAAAAAAAGAGAATAACAGTCAATGACAACCCATATAAATAGACAGATACGTACACACATACATCTAAAAAATAACCATTAATTATAATAAATTAGCAACAAACTGCCAATGGATTTGTTGAAACCGCCAATTTCAGAGAGAGGATGGATCCCCTCCCCTCTCATCGAACACCGACAAGAGCTCCACCTAGTGTGTATAAGATTAACCAAGAATTAACGTTGGACATCAATTCTACATAATGTAGATTTGTTGATTTTCGCGTGTTTAAATTTTCGCGATTTTTTTATTTTGGGACTTTCCACGAATTTTATAATTCGTTAATTTTCTTTTTTCTTCAGTATCTCTAATAAATAAATAATTTTTGCGCGATTCTTGAATTCGCGAATTTGTCCTCCTCGCGAAATATGCGAAAATTAAAACCTCGCTAATATTACCAAATCTACCGTATTAGATAGTCAGTCAGTTAGAGATTGCACACCTCCGCCGAAATTATTGATCGTAATCTGGATCCGGGATCCGCATCATAATCTAGATCATCTCCAATTTTAATGGATTTGGTCATTGGCCTGAGATACACCCTTGGTAAAAGTTTCATGAAAATCTGTAGGATTCGGATCGGATCCGGGTCGTAAGTCCGGATCTTGAATGGATCATCCCCAAAATCTAATCGATTGTTACTCTGGTAATACAATTCATGCAAATCCGTTCTTCACTTTTTAAGTAATCAGATAGACGGACAGACAGACATAAACCAAACAAACACGACCAAAGACATAACCCTTCTGGCGGATGTTAATAATTACTTAAAACACACCACTACATTCATTTCTTCGTCCGACCACTACATTCTAAGCCGGGAATGGAGAGTTATTGTTCATTGTGTGAAGGTCTCGTGTTTGCTAGGCTAAGAATAAGGGTACCCTGGTAAACACAAAACATTGGTATACCATTTATACAAACATTGTACAAAATGTTATACAAATGTTTTGTGTTTGCTGGGGGTTAAGGTGGAGGGAAACAAGTGTGTGTTTTTCAGAGATCCCGATTATCCGCCTTCACGGATGACTAATACTCAGGCAGAGAGTCAGGGCGCCGTGAAAACGGAACGCTTTGTTCCGAAAGATAACTTTTATTTTCACCTTAACGCCGTGATGGATGGGATCCGGGTTCGAGGCCGCACATAAGCCGATATACTGCAGTGCAAACAGATGTAACTGCTTGCTTGGAAAAGGAACGGTTACTGCTGTTTGCTTGACAGTTACTGCTATTTGCAGCTTGACAGTTACTGCTATTTGCAAGCTTGACAGTTACTGTTATTTGCAGCTTGACAGTTACTGTTATTTTCAGCTTGACAGTTACTGTTATTTGCAGCTTGACAGCTACTGCTATTTGTAGCTTGACAGCTACTGCTATTTGCAGCTTGACAGTTACTGCTATTTGCAGCTTGACATTACTGTTATTTGTAGCTCGACAGTTACTGCTATTTGCAGTTTGACAGTTAGTGCTATTTGCAGCTTGACAGTTACTGTTATTTGCAGCTGACAGTTACTGCTATTTGTAGCTTGACAGTTACTGCTATTTGCAGGTTGAAAGTTACTGCTATTTGTAGATTGACAGTGAAGCCCAGCCTTGCTATAGGGACGATGGATTCTCTACATGTTGTACTCTGTTAGACTCGGTAGCGACTGATTTTCTATCTGCGCTGCTGCTAATATCTCCTAGACGACAAACCCCACTCCGCGATATCCAGCGATGATTGCTTCCTCTCGATTTTAATTATACAATGCTAATTACGACTTTACGGCCATGTTGTGAGATTACACAACGCAATCGTGAAGATCTAGTCTCTATCCGCAACTAGAGTTATTAAAATGGAACTACGCATTCTGGTAAAATTGCACCCATTGTGATAAGCAAAGCAAAACAAACTATTTATAATTGCTTACTTAAAAACTAAGCAAGTACTGATGTGCTGTATTGTAGGGGTAAGGACAATACAAATGAAATATATTTTAATTATTTAAAACTTAATTTATTTAAATTTGCATCCACTTGAAGTTGTGTCTCGCTGCCGCGACCCACAACTTCAAGTGGCTGAAAATATTATAGAAATGTTTCGTGTTTGGTGGGTTAACCCGTCTACCTGAGACCACATGCCGTTTTCTTAATAAAAAACGACAAGACCTCACAGATAAATAATTCAAGCATTCAAACATATTTTGACGGACATTTCCAAGTTTTTATAACAATATGAGCCTGAGTTGTCAGCCTTTTTTACCAGAAATCTGAATAATCATTTTAATGAGAAAAAAGTGCTACGCATTGACGGCAAATATTACGAAATTGTTATATTACGGAACGTTAACATAATGTACTTCATGGGCTAATTAGAAGTCAGTTTATTTTATTTTGAATACTGCAGATCCATCTTATTATGATAAATTAGCATACATTATTATATGCAAAGCTAAAAATCAGTAATAGGTTCTAACTCTTTAACCAAATAATTTTACATATATAATAAACCATTGGCATATTATGATAGAATATACCGGCCTAACTGGGCCAAGCGCGTTTTGAATCATTTGGAATCCTTTTTTATTTGTTGATAAAAATACTGTTTTTGGGAGTGAAATGAATGTTGACGCATGAAGATGTTTGGCCACAAATTTAACAAATAAGAGTATTTTCACTCGCTTGAAGTTGTGGGTCGCGGTAGCGAGACACAACTTCAAGTGGGTGAAAACTAAAATTAGATAACTTGGTGGGCAAAGGGTTAATTAGCATTGTATAATTACATGAGGACGCGGGTGATCAGCCCTGGATCTGCGGATTCTCTGACGGGACGTCAATCATGGTATCAAATTCAGATGCGATCAGGGGGGGGGGGGAGGGGATGTGTCTGAATCAGTAGTTGTGGAGAGTTGATGTAGTAGCGGTGGAGTCACTGAATCTGTGAATAGACTGGTTTTCACATGAAAAAGAGACGTGCGTGTTTTTACACGCCACTTCATTATCAGCCAACCGCTCTTTATGTTTTATTTTCCGCGGAGCTGTCAACACAGTTCTCGTGCCGACATCCCGATAGAACGACCCCCGCACTCAACGTTGGTCGAATGTTGGACCAATGGCTCTGACGCTGGAGAAACATTCAGCCCACACTTTAGTCAATGTGTGTTCTTGTCTGGATATTTCGGACGCAACTTTTCTCATGATCTGTGCCCCTCCCCCTCGTCTGTGGCGATTCAGAGAATCATGTGGATGAAAAGTCATTTTTTGAGAACGTGTTTGAGAAAAAAATGCCAGTTGTCTTTATCATTGATAACGTTAACCTTTTGGCTGCTGGCTCTGCAGGATGTGTGGGCCATCACTGCTGACCAAGTTTAACCCTTTCATCTCCCAGGTGGTCATGTTTGGACCAATGGCCAGCACTTCAAATACGTTTGATGAATTCCAACCCAAGTACACATGGTGACATGGGTTGGGGTTGGGCTACATCATAAATTCATCACTGAATAAGTGGAAATTTGCCTCAACCACTTGAATTATTAATCATCTCCTGGCATAATGACGGTCGTGGGGATACATATTCCTAGGAGCTTAATTGTCCCGTTAAATTTCAAATAACCCTTTGAATCCTTGAGCCCTTCTTGTGTTACCATTTCACATGCTAAGACAATGTACGCTACCTCACTCAAGACCACGCCCACTCTTGTAATTTAATAACCCTTTTAGCAGACGTCAGATTCTGACGTTTCACCCTTTCAAGCCTGAATTTACCGTTGTCATCGTCACCCACTACAAGCCGCGAATTGCTCTCGCAATTCTCGACTTGTAGTGGATGAAGCTGATTTGATGTGGTTTAAAAAATTAAGAAAATTGCCATGAATTGGTAAACCAGTTTCATGGTAATATTCGTTCTAAAACCCTTGGTTGTAGGAAAATTAGGTCTGTTTTCAGGGATTTAAAATGATGCTTTAATGCATCGTGAGGACTTAAAGGGTTAAAGACGATCCTCGATCTGAAAGAATTAAAACTTTCATAATAGCCGTAGACCAATAACATAGGTATTCAAATGAAGCGGAAAGAGAAAACTAAGACATTTATGATCATTTCAAATTGGAAAAACCTTAGTTTCCATGGGTTAAAGGTGATCTATCACCCCTTATATGGTATGAATAATTAAGTCCTTATATGGGGTGATTGGCTATCATGTGACCCTCTCAGAGGGTCACATGCTAGCCAATCATCCCATATAAGGAAACACTTGCGCCCCATCTTGTGGCAACTTTGATTTATTTGTCACAAATTTTTTCATACTATATAAGGGGTGATATATCACCTTTAAAAAAATAATTCAGCGTTGTAAAGGGTAAACTGACTAGTTATTACAGCTACATGTGACTGGTGTGATGTTGACAGCTAGCTGACAACTCCTGCTGTTTTGTCACGTCTTCGTGGTTATGAAAAAAGAGTGAAAAGAAACCATAAAAGATCACCATAAAAATTAAAAATGGACGGATTTCTAGGGTTTTATCTCGGGCACGAATGCAATCCTATTAAGACGTGAGTGTTGTTAAAAATGCGGGATTTTATTACAGGCACAACATTCACGTCCATATCGTGATAAAATAACTGTACTGCATAAATATAAGAAAAGTATGCTTACACGTGCTTACAGTGTTAAGCAAACAAATCTTAATGGATTGGTCCTAATAATTATATTTTACAGTAATATTATCTTTTTACACCTATGCAGAAAAAAATGTGAGGTAGTGCGGTCGGACCAAATTTCGAATCCTGTTTCTGGACGGCAGCGTCATTTGATTCACTTCATCATTCTCTCACCATAAACTGTATGTATTACTTTAAAAGTAGTGAGCCGATTTGCATGAAACTTTTACCAGATGTGTGCGTCGGACCACGGACCAATCCATTAACTGTTCAGAATAATCTAGAATACAATACGGATCGCGATGCCCATTATGATTGAGACATAAGGTTTTTCTTTCATTATCTAATGTCCCCATATACGTGGCACCAGGATAGCTCATTGGTAGCGTGGTTGTCGCAGAGCCCCGTACCGGGTTCGAGTCCCGCTGCGGCCGATATCTTTCCTTGGTGCACACATATACAGTGACCCAAACTGTTCAAATTCGTGGGATAATAATGACAACCGAAAATATAACCGATTCGCGCCGCATAAAAAACGTTCAGAAAATAAAGAAATAAAACAGACCCATATGTCAATGTTGACATGTAATCGGTCAATAAAACCTTTAAAAAAACATAATAGCCAGACTATCGTGAGTGCCACTCATTTCAGCGAGACATTTTGTCTGTTAACCTTATCACCGCTACGCGCGACTATAGTCGTTTTTAATCTGTTTTATTAGCCGATCAAATCACTGTTATTGGGAATGAAATGTGTGTCTAAACATCGAGATTTGCAATATTTTGTGGACAAATTAAACAAATTTGGGTAATTTTCACCCACTTGAAGTTGTGTGTCGCGGTAGCGAGACACAACTTCAAGAGGGTGAAAATTTAAATCCATTAACTTAGCAGGATAAAGGTTAACCTTCTCCCCGCTAAGGGCGACTATAGTCCTTTTTAGCAGTTTTGTTCAACATTTAACCCTTTCAGTGCGGGGATCGACTTTAGTTGTCAGAATCTGACGTCTGTGGACGTCAGATTCTGACGACTAAAGTATACCCCAGCACTGTAAGAGTGAAAATATTTCTAATGGCCGTAAACCCATAACCCAGGTATTCAAATGCATCAAAAAGAACTAAGGGGTTTTGTCAAGTTAAAAAAAATCCAAATATGCAAGAAAAACTCGAAAGTGGATTTGGGTT